>CABFVZ010002392.1:55085-121118 GCA_902151445.1 Timema monikensis | reverse complement strand
AAAATAAATTTTTGATGTTTAATATTTCATAGAATAAAACTCTTTCGAATGACGAAAAAAAAAATTTCTGTACATATGGCCTTAAATGACAGTTACTAGGTTACTACAACTCTGTGTATTTATTTAATAAAACCTCAATGTGTGAAGAACTATAAGAAAAATAACGTTTGGTTTCATTAAGTAAAGTAATAGATGTGATTTTTGCTGTAATTTAGCGGTAAATTGTATAGCTCTTTGCTAGATTATACAGGCCCGCTATACGTGTTGAAATATAAGAGTTTATTTTAGAAATCTATGTACGTTCTGGGTCGGCCGATTGATCTTACTTATGTTACAACAATAACATTTCACCCAAGTTGAACCTAATCACTGATGACGGATATTTTTAAATAATGGTGTAAAGGGGGAAGGGGCGGGGCAATTATAAAAAAATTGAAAATAAAAGAGAGTTTGGGGGAAGGGGTTTCTTCGCTGTAATTTAGTTTTAATTTGGATGTCTTTATAAGCTATTTGGAGTGGTCTACTTGAAAATGTTTGACTGCTAGATAGGCTTACTTATAGAAACTTTGAGTTTATTTATAATCGTAATTAGAGTTAAGTGCGTCATTCTTCGATACACAGCTAAATCATTATCTCTTAGACATTTGCGTCTTTATGCTAAACACCACAGAGAAAGACATTTTGAACAAGGTGTAGCAATGTTTTTTTTGTGTTTTTTTTAGCCCCGCGACTTGTTATCCGTTTTAGTCATGCGCAAGTACTTATTACTCTAATGTGTTTAGGGATTAGAAAGCTTGAATTTAGATCAAGTGTACCTGAACTTGCGGGGAGCGAGAGTGTAAAATCATTTAAGGGGAAAACTTTCAGTAGGCTGCCCGCAAAAGATTGAGCAAACAGGCAATAATTATGTTAAATAGACCGCCTACCATTTTTTTAACTCATATGGTCCGTGATATAAAAAAAAAGTTGCCGATTCCTGCTTAGAGCAGTCGACCACCGAAGTGGACTAAATATGGTTAGTCAGAAATAAATGAATAAAACATAGAAAGAAAAGTACGTAGTTTGAAATGTATTAGTCCTGAGTCAGTCGCCAGCCAATTGGCTGTTGCTCAAAATAACGAACTAGAGAAACGGTCATAGTCACACACACATACACACGCGCGCGCGCGTAGCTTATTGGGATGCCCCAATGCAGTCCGGTAGAGGAAACCGTAAACCATGCCATTTTTAAACATAAACAGCTAATCTTTCATTTCCAAAAACTATAAATTGTCTTTACACGGTCACTTTGAAGCAATTAAGATCAATATTTGCAATATATTTACTTCTCCAAAAGACACATTCTCGAGAGTAATTATTTCGATAAGTAACACTTGAATGAAATCATAGATTAGAATAATTAAACTAATAGGCCTATGCATTTTTCTACTAAATCACTGCGGGATCGTTTAAATATAATTGATGATTTAACGGTCTTTAACGGGTCGAACTCCAATTCTAGAAAGTAAAATAAAAGTGATAGTTATTAAAGTAAAATGAAAATGGTTCATAAGATTAAAACTAAGGCTTTTAAAAATAATAATATTATAGAAGGGAATAACAAATAATATTTGAGATAGATATTATCAGTGCAAATAGCCCAACTAATTTACTAAGAATAGATCGTAGACTAGCTTTCGCGAACAGAAAATAACATTCAAATTGAACATGATTAAAATTTGCTAATGGATTTTGCAAACTGCACCCTTCGCCTCTGCCTTAAGCAAAATATGATAATATTAAAAAAGTATCAAAATACCAGACAAAAAAATTATAACTAAAGAATGGTAAATAAATTTAAAATAAGGGGTGACACAGCACACCCCCTAATGTTTATAAAATTTTATCCCGTCATCCCTTCCTCTTCTTTTAATTTCTTTGGAATATTTTAATTATCAAAATGATTCGACGACTAAATGAGTCATTAGTGATTAGTCGCACGTGGCCTGGTAGAAATAATAGCAGTGGGTTTACATTTGTGTTCACGAGGGCTAAACGGCAAGCCTTGTTGAGTCTATTTTGCCGGTGACGTGGAGGTCGGGGTTCGAATCTCTTCTGAGCGTACTAAGGATTTAAAATAAATATATACATATATATATATATATATTCCACTCTCTTTCTGCGAAAAGGCGGGTAAATCTATTATAAATTATACACTTATAATCCCTAATCTATTTGTATAGCTACCCACTTCACTGACCGCATGGTCTAAGGCTACTCTCGCAGTAGACTACCGATAATGGTGAGATCGAGGTTCGAATCTCGGTCGGGTGTATTGAGGTTTTTTTTTCCAAAATGCACGCAAATGAGGGTACACTTCCTCTAAATATAACGTTCCTCATCCTTAAAACCATTATCGTAATAAATACATAAGCGTCTAACCCGAACGGNAAACCATTATCGTAATAAATACATAAGCGTCTAACCCGAACGGGTAGTAAGATGCATTAATAAAAAAAAAAGGTTCAGTTGAATAGGGTTGTCTGGATGGGTATTAAGACGCAAAATCAAAATAAAACTTGAATTTACTTTATTTTGAAAAAGTATACATTTTTAATAAGGGAATTTTGACTAGCACTTTCTGAACCAATTGAATGAAGTGAAGTTAAGGTGCGGCCGAAGGGAGAACGAGTAATTGTACAGTTTTTATAGCATTACATTTTATTGGCCAGAATAAATCAAATATTTCTCCAGTAGCAACGTAGAGTTTAGTTTTCTGCACATACTAATATCAACAGATCTTGAATATCTGTCAAGGGTGTCCTGGAATGTTGTCAAAACTTTTTAAATAAAGAGATCAAGTTTTGACAACATTCCAGGACACCTTTGACAGACATTCAAAATTTGTTGATATTAGCATGTGCAGGAAACTAAATTTGATGTTGCTACTGGAGAAATATTTGATTTATTTTTGCTAAAAAATTATATCCTATAAAAACTGTAAACATACTTGCGTTCCCTTGTGCCGCACCTTAATAATACTTACAAACTAACTTAACTCTAATATATACAGTACCCCCAGTCCTCTAACCTTTAAATCATCAAGCGCATAACCCGAGTGGTTAGGAAGACGCGGTGCAAAGTATTATTTAAGTCATCATTATGAACGAGGTTACCTTAATTTGACAAATACTATTTGCGAAGAGACAAAATCTATTAAGTGTCAGGGTGAGCTTCAAAAGTCAACCAGACCCACTCCCGTTATTGTAAGATAGTTTTGAAACTTTGAAAGCAGAATCCATTCTATCGCCTTTGTTTTCATCGATTTTGGGAACAATGTCGTGGGGTTAGAGTAGGGGTCCTCAACCCTATGGCCGCGGGTTCCATAGTGCCCGTCTAGTTTTTTGCTTCTGCCCGCCACGTTTTAACCACAGCTGAAAAGTTCTTTACTAATAATTTAATCTGTCGATTTTCAGACAAAAATCACCTTTGTGCTTATCTACAGGTATGCTATTTTCAAGAATTTGGTGATTGAAAGCCTCCCTCTTTCCAATTTCTCCCTGTAATTCTCATTTGTTTGCTGGCTCATTTACAAAGTGTACTTTTACTTGGAACCACCGTAGTTTCAATCTCAATGGTTTTGTTTTTCCCTAATCTCAAAGACCTACCTCCCTTCCATCATTCTCTTCACACTAATACCTTGCCAATACTTCCTATTTCCTTTGTAAATATATTGACATGGTCTACCCAGCTTTGTTGCCTGAATAAATACAGAAATATATATATATATATATATATTAAAAATGTACCCAAGCGCCACCATATTGGTGTTGAGTAGTAAAATAGTTCGTTGTGTCTTAACACGGCAGTTGACCGGCCGTGTGTATAGCGCTGAGGTTGACCTTGAGCCTGGCTGGAGTTAGTAAATTTCCCTTGAAAAAGTAATTGGTGCCCGCCGCACTACCGTTAGTTTTGAATGTGCTCTGGTCTAGAGGATGATATCCCTGTGTACTTCTGAAGAGTCGTTGAAAAGGGGTGTGGGAGGTGGGGTTGCAAGGGACTTGTTGCTTGTGGAAATGGGGAGAGTTCTCCTCAGACACACTGCTGCAGTTTGCTGCGGGGTGGACGAGACAGTCATGTCTTATCGATCCCGGCCAGTGACGAGACTGCTGCGATGACGTCATCTGGAAGAAGGCGTGACTCACATATTCCAACACCGGGTCTGATCGCCGGACAGTCAGAAACGGTCACATGGAATGCGAATACAGCTAGGGGGAGGAGGGGTCTTGAGCACAATGAACTTATTTTTGATAATTAAAAAAAAAGTAGTACTTAACAGTGTTAGATGATATGAGAGCCATTCAGTCGTCATGTTGTAGAATGCCGCATATCTTTACACATAATGAATATGCTGGTATCATGTCTGCTTACAGTTTTTGTAATGAAAGACCGATTGCTACTTGTAGATAATACCGTTGACGGTGCTCACTTTCTATGGCCCAAGACATTCTTTTTATCAGTCTCAGCTCCTGCATGCACCGTGCAACAACATGGATGATAAGAAAAAGGCGTGGGCTTTCTTTGTTTGCTACTGAGACTGAAGGAAATACTGGCAAACACAAGCACATGGTCAGTCTTATTGTCACTTGTCAGTCTCTCCCACCACTTGCAAGACTGATGGACTGAGACTGATGTGTTCGGAATATTCGGATCGCATCACTATTTTCCTAAGTCCGTCCATCAGTACTGCCACTACACGATCAGTCAGACTCAGTATTATTTCTTTATTAATACTGGCAGTCTGACTGGTCGTGTAGGGGTCCTATTAGATTATGGATTATGATAGATGAAAAGCGCGAGACAAGTTAAATATAAGAGACAAATGCTCTCGCATTGCAGATATTTCTGCCCCGTTAAAAGAACGTCAAGACGACCTTGAAAAAGTCCGTGAAAACTTACTATTACCATAAGCGTTGCAAAGTGCATTGAAGCTGGAATTGAAACTATTGGTCGATTATTTGGGTTTTGTAAAATTCAAACATTCAATATACACAATGAATGTGGGGAATGCCAGGCCGCCACCGTGGTTCGGATTCCACGTTAAACTGTAGGTCCTCCATTTCATCTCACAATCACCCTACTATTATACATTAGCGTACGTGCGTATAACCCGAACGGGTAGTAAGACGCGGTGCTAATAATAATAATAATAATAATATACACTAAACCCTCTTCGGTAGCAGCGTGGTCTAACGCGCTAATCCCGCAATAGACTAGACTGCTGAAGACGGGGAGATCGGGGTTCGATCTCGGTTGGGTGCACTGAGGGTAGTTTTTCCTAAATGATTCCGTACTCTCCATTCACGCAAGTGCGGGTGCACTTCCTCTAAATTAAACCTTCATAATCCCTATCGCATTAGTGTAATTAATTCATAGGTGTATAACTTGAACGGGTAGTAAGACGCAATGCTAAAAACAATTGTTTAGAGGAAACACACAGGTATTTGCGTAGAGGGAGATTGAGAACACAGTTCGATTAAAAAAACACCTCATTACATCCTAGAGCAGCGGCTCACAAACTTTCTCGACTAGTGAACCCCTTTCACAAACATCTGAGCTGCACGAACCCCTGGTAAATATCCATAGCCACGCACTTAATGTTATACCTAATTTTTATTAAATTCAGTTATTAATTGTAATCAAAATGTTTGCTACCTTTAAATTAACCTATATCTCCTGTAGGTACTTTGGGATACCTTACCAAATATAATGGAATGATATTGAAACTACTTAAGTAAAAGTTCAAATAATTATACATTTGTTTTAAAAATTGAAACTGAAATTAAATTAGCAAAGTACTGTATTAACATTTTATTATCTTTACTGTCACAGCATTATCATTTCACGATTTTTAAAGTTGTAATGGAAATTGCTGCTTTACATAACTAAAATGCCCTCCTTTAATAACAAAATTCCATGCCGATTTAAGTTTAAAAATTGTTAACAAGTTTTAACAGCTACTCACTTCTTCACGTGACTTTATGAGAAGGATGCGTGCGCGTGCTTTGGATGGCACGGAGTTTTAAAGTCAGGAACCACAAGACGATAAATAAAATCTCAAGTCACTTTCAGCATCGAGCCTGATACTGTATTTATTTTTTAAATAGGCATATGAAGAAAAAGATTTCTCACTCAAATAAATAGTAACAAAGCTGTAATAGCTTTATTCTCTAACAATGAGAACTCCTCCTTTAAACTTAACCAGAAACCAATTAATGACAAAGATTTATATATTTTCTTTAATTCAAAATCAGTGGAAATTTCAAGGAGCTGCTCTTTTTCACGCACGCTTAATGTGGAGGATTCCAAAAATGCTGTCTCTTACAGGGGATTGTGAATCCAATTGTTATTATTGCACATGGCTGGGAAATATTCTCTGAAGGTTTTGCCATGTCCCTTCAAGTGTTTTATAACCACGTTCTTTACATTTTCGTCCAATTATTATTATTATTATTATTATTAGCACAACGTCTTACTACCCGTTCGGGTTATACCCACTTACGCTAATGTGTAATGGTAGGGTGATTGTGAGATGAAATGAAGGACCTACAGTTTTGAACCACGGTGGAGGCCTGGCATTCCTCACATTCACAAGTTGTGATTAATACACATCTTGTCAGAGGTGAAGGAAGGGTTTGGTAATTTTAGTCCAAAGAAAGGTGATTTTCTATTATTAGATTGTGAGGGTATCATAGCTAACTAAACACGTTTTCCCAAAGTTAATTTTTTATGAACGACTTGAGACGGTCTTGCACAGAAAAAACGTTAATATTTAACCCTTGAAAAGAGAGGTTTAAACTGTTCATTTTTGAGAAAATATTCGCCAAATAGACCATATCCTGGAGCCACATTTGATCTTGCGTGCACTTTGCATTGCGAAAGGAATGGTTGGTAAGAAAAACCGAGAACTTCATGTTTAATTCAAACAATCTTGTAAGAGTTCTACCTCGATATAACCAACCACCTGACGTCAGTGTGGGACGATAAACAGTTGTGCATGCTTCCCATTTCCTCACAAAGTGCTGCAAAAATCCGCCATTACAGAAATATTTTGGCGAACCCCTTGGAAGACTTTGCGAACCCTCGAACACCGATTTCCCCGACACCGGCAATCCGCTCTAGCACGCGAGAGGCACGTTAGGCCACAAGACCACCGATACGGGGTTATGTAAAATACTTATTCAACATTTTGGGAGTGATCTTATCTGAGACGTTGGCTGAGATTATATACCCATCAATCGAAATTTGGGTTAGTTGAGTTGTACTACTTATCAATACTCCATTGTCTGACTGACAGCCAAGTCGCTCTTGTGGTCATTGCCCTTGAAGTGCCTCAGAAGGTTAGCGGACTCTACTGTGCTCGGAGAGAAAACATGTCAATTAAATTAACCTTCGTATGAATGTGCATGCCTCATAGCCGTTTCTGACACTGCCCATACTTGTTTGGATTATATTTCGTTATACTAGGGCTTCGTAGGGACGTCTAAGGTTGCATTAAACCCCTCTTCTCCAATTTTATCGGTCGGTGGTGCATCTATATACATAAATAAAGGTCCCGGGGTCGATTTCCACGATGGCTGAAACATTTGACTGAATAAATTGAAAAATGTCGCCTGTGCACGGGAATCGAGCCTGGGACGTTAAGCTAAGCACACACTAGGGAGCCGAACTCAGTCTCGTGCTCGCGGCGCGGCTCAACAAAATGTTTGCTCAGCTCAAGCGTCCCTCAATGTTCGATCCTGCCCCACTGCTTGCTTCCTCCATGTGATATTGTAGCATTGGCTGCAGTGTAGAACAAGTATTATATTATTATATTCTTTATAGACTGAGCTATATTACAAAATAAGTTTGTATTTTTATTTTTACTTGCATAGGTTTTCACCTATTTACATAAAATTAAGTTAGCTATTAATTACGAAGAATAAAGTTTTAAGTTAGTTAATAAATAAGAAGAAGATTGTTTGTTGTTCAATAAGTTGTTGTATATAATATTGTTTATCTTGTACGTAATGTTGGAAACATTGACTACAGCGTCACACGTACAACGGCTGTGAAAGAAATGTCGTTCGGAAGCTCCCGAACATTTCCTGTGGTAGGTGGCTACACGGTCCGCACCGAGCAATGCTCTCTCGATGATTCGTCTGCGCCGGTGCGATGCGGCTCCGTGTAACCGGTCCTTTAGTGTGTCACAGCCACCAGTAACTCGGTTGAGGCTTTATACTGCCAATAGTACAAATACAATACATTGTTCATTTCAAGTGAATCAAGATGGAAGAAAGCAAGGCTATACAATGAAGTGTAATATATGAAAGGTGAATCTAGGGGGATGAATGATTATAATAACGGAACACCACATCCGAGTCGCCGGTGGGTGTGATATTAATGATAGCTCTTAGTAGCCGGTGATATTAACACGTCCATCACAGACTCTGCCTTAAAATATGAGTGAAGAATGACCCGCAGCACGGGACGATACCTGGATAACTCAAGGGTAGAGCATTAGCGAGTAAAGCCAAGGGTTCCGGGTTTGATTCCCGTGTTCAGGTGTCATTTTTCAAAATATTCGATTAAGATTGAGATAAGGCTCATGTCCGTTATTATAATCATTCATCCCTCAAGCTTCGCCTTTCATATTTACTTAATTGCGTTGCTTTCTTCGATCTTGAGACAATTGAAACAGAGCTCAAGACATATTGTTTCACTCGTAGTTATCTTACCCTGGTGCCTCTCACTCTCCCTCGTGTAACATCTTATAACCCTCACTCTCCCTCGTGTCACATCTTATAACCCTCACTCTCCCTCGTGTAACATCTTATAACCCTCACTCTCCCTCGTGTAACATCTTATAACCCTCACTCTCCCTCGTGTAACATCTTATAACCCTCACTCTCCCTCGTGTAACATCTTATAACCCTCACTCTCCCTCGTGTAACATCTTATAACCCTCACTCTCCCTCGTGTAACATCTTATAACCCTCACTCTCCCTCGTGTAACATCTTATAACCCTCACTCTCCCTCATGTAACATCTTATAACCCTCACTCTCCCTCGTGTAACATCTTATAACCCTCACTCTCCCTCGTGTAACATCTTATAACCCTCACTCTCCCTCATGTAACATCTTATAACCCTCACTCTCCCTCATGTAACATCTTATAACCCTCACTCTCCCTCATGTAACATCTTATAACCCTCACTCTCCCTCATGTAACATCTTATAACCCTCACTCTCCCTCATGTAACATCTTATAACCCTCACTCTCCCTCATGTAACATCTTATAACCCTCACTCTCCCTCATGTAACATCTTATAACCCTCACTCTCCCTCATGTAACATCTTATAACCCTCACTCTCCCTCATGTAACATCTTATAACCCTCACTCTCCCTCATGTAACATCTTATAACCCTCACTCTCCCTCATGTAACATCTTATAACCCTCACTCTCCCTCATGTAACATCTTATAACCCTCACTCTCCCTCATGTAACATCTTATAACCCTCACTCTCCCTCATGTAACATCTTATAACCCTCACTCTCCCTCATGTAACATCTTATAACCCTCACTCTCCCTCATGTAACATCTTATAACCCTCACTCTCCCTCATGTAACATCTTATAACCCTCACTCTCCCTCATGTAACATCTTATAACCCTCACTCTCCCTCATGTAACATCTTATAACCCTCACTCTCCCTCATGTAACATCTTATAACCCTCACTCTCCCTCATGTAACATCTTATAACCCTCACTCTCCCTCATGTAACATCTTATAACCCTCACTCTCCCTCATGTAACATCTTATAACCCTCACTCTCCCTCATGTAACATCTTATAACCCTCACTCTCCCTCATGTAACATCTTATAACCCTCACTCTCCCTCATGTAACATCTTATAACCCTCACTCTCCCTCATGTAACATCTTATAACCCTCACTCTCCCTCATGTAACATGTTATAACCCTCGTGGCTATCTTGACCTGACCAGACCAGAGCTGGTACTGGTGCCTATCTGCCCACGTGCCTACGTACAGGTTTTTCCCGTTACCTCACCTAGCTTTGCACAGTCCCTTGGTCAAACATGTTGGTCTTTTAAGAGTATTTCACCAATAGTTCACCCCGCCTTTCATTGTTACATTTTGAAGTTCATCAAACTTGTGGACTGAACACGGTTTGCTCGTTACAGTAATATGTAGGCCAATATTCCAATTTTACTACAAATGAACATCTGACAGCTAGAAAAAACGATTAAATTTATTTTCATGAATACGTCAAGTAATGTTTTCTTTAGCTGTCATTTTTACTGTCTCATATCAAGAGAGAGTATTGAAATCATGGAAAAATCCATGGCGAGATTATAATGAATGTTTTATTTCAACCCGAATACAAAAGAGTGGATTTTACCATTCTCTCTGTCTCCACTCCATGTATGTCTGTCTGTCTGCTCCTGGCCTTGGATCCAAAACTATTTGATGGATTTTGTTAAATCTATATATATATTTATACTTTATAAAACTACTCCTCAAACATAGTTTTTATTTTGACCCTAGCTCTCAAAATAAGCGTAGTAGTTTACTCATGAGTGATTTTTTTGAATTCCATAGTTTTCGAAAATGGTTTTAACGGTTTTATTTAAAATGAATATTGAGGATTTTTTTGACATGATAATTAGCATTGAATCCAAATTTGTTGAAGGGTAGTTAGTTTACTGATGAGACATTTTTGAAAACTCGAAATATTTATAAAATATCTCTTACGATTTTTTTTAACGTATATCTGGGGATTGTTTAGTATGATAAATAGCACTGTAAACTTGATTTTGGGAACAAACTCAACTATGGGTGACTGATTTTTCAAAAACTTGGAATATTTAAAAAATGACCTCATCGGTTTGGCTCTATTTGGGAATCTTGGGGAGTTTGACATGACAAATAACACCTTGTACTTGTTTTTGTAGTAAAAACTCATCTATGGGTGACTCACAGATGATTTAATTTTTCAAAAACTTGACATATTTTTAAAATGTCCTTAATGACTTGGTTCTAAATGGGTATCTGATTTAATTCCATACAAAAGGGTAACTTATATTGGGATTGTTTGACATGACAAGATAACACTAAGTGCTGGTTTTGGGGGTAAAAAATGGTTAAGGGTGGCTTACTGATTTTTAAATTTGGGGAGTGGTTGACCTCCCAAATAACACTGTATACTTGTTTTCTAGGTAAAAAAACTCGTCAAAGATAGTTTAGAGAGGAGTGATTTTCAAAAATAAGAAATATGTTTAAAATGGCTCTAACAAGTTTGTATGAACTATATAACTGGGGAGTTTTTACGGGACAGATAAAACTGTATGCTTGTTCATTTGGGTTAAATTTGCTTAAGGGTAGTTTACTGATTACTTTTTTTTTATTTGAATATATAGAACATGTGAAACTCTTCAAAATTGACCTTTAAGATTGAGTTCGAAATGGGTATCTTGGAATATTTTTTCATGATAAATAAGAATACGTTTTAAGTTTTACAAATTACAAATAATTTTATGGTAGTTTATAAAAAACTTAGTTCTTAAAAATTTGTTAAAAGTATTTGAACAATTTGATTTAAATTTTATAAAACGAGAGTTTTTATTGTCTTGTTTAATGTGATATGTTTGTTTTTTATGAGTAAAACCTACTTAAGGATGAAAAACTATATTTGAACATTTTCTTGGAAGCTATGAGGTACTTAGTGCAATTATTGTGTCGTACCATTTATATATTTTATCAATACCTTTAAAATAACATAAAATAATGTAGTAAAATATAATATTTTGGTATTTTCTAAAAGGTGTTTTAAATTTAAGCTTATATTCGTTAGAAAATTAAGTTATAGTTTGCTTCATTTAACATATACAAATGTATTTGTTAATTATAAATTAAAAATATCATTGTTGAACATTTCCCAATTTTCCAGTTGGTGTTGTTTTTGTTTTGTTTTCGTGGTACGTGGTTTACTCAATGTGGACCAGGCCGGGTTTCGAAACTCATTATAACCTCTCGAGTCATCGCTCAAGTTCATGTTATTATTAATTATCATATTTTCCAAAGCCGTTCATTTTTAGATTAAAATTATAAAACTATCACACAAATAATCTATTTTTAAGATAGATGAATAAATAAAAACATCTCATGACTAGGTAAGATGTAGTTTGCCTGATTTTGAACTGAAAGGCCAGGGTTCATTCCCCTGCTAAACATACTGAAATGGGAGATGGGTCTATATGGTGGCCCCCTTCATCTTCTGCCCTGGTAATTGTTGGCTCATCTCTTAAAGCTTACATTTCATAGTCATTTTTCTTAGGTTAGGTAGGCCTAAAGGCGGAGTAGTGGCACAAAATCTTATTTTTCGACTCTTTTTTTTACGCAAATGCTAGAACATTTCCTGTAAATCCTATTTTCCTCATTCCTACCCTGTTAGTGTAAATATGTCGAGGATATTTAAAAAAAATAAGAGATTGGTCGAATCCTATATTTCTCAAATGCGAATCTAGAATCCAAATTCAAATCCTCGAATCTTTAAATTTGTAAGCTATAATAATTTTAATTAAAGTGAAATTATTTAAAATTGAATTTATAAAAAGTTGTTTAAGGCTTGATGACAATGATAGATGCTATTTTGTTTGGCATGTGTATTACGTCATAAACAACAAGAAAACATTTTTTTAAGTAGACTAATTGCATTAACCTAATAAAATTTTGTCTTTTTTTTTAAAAAAGATTTTACTTCTTTCAACTACACAAGTCTATACTAATTCCTTTTATCAATTGCTTAAAATTGTTATATCAAGTCAAAGTCTTCATAGTATTGTATTTGAGATATTATTTTGAGGTTTTTACTAATCTCGAATCTCTTGAAATCCCATAGGATTCGAACGTCCCCTCTCTATAAAATGTGTAATTGCAACTCGTACCTGAGATATAAGACGTTTCGGAGTTCGGACACGAAAATTTCTCTGGAAGGTAACTCTAAATGGTGGAAGGTTAAAAAAAAGGAGTCAGACGTTAGTAACAAAACGTTCTTAAGGATAATACAATGAGACAGAGTCTTTCAGAGGAGCACTTTTTGTGACCATGATCCAATAAAGACGGGAACATGGGGATTTAAGACAAGGCCGTCTTCGGGGAGCGGAAATTACAAACAAATAAAAATCACCTACAAAAGAAACTTCTTTTTTCTTTCTTTCACCTTTATTTTCCCTCTACGCCGCATCTTTGTATACATTCGGGCGGTACGCAAACATTAGTTACGCTAGTGGACTAGGTATGAGAAAGATGGGATTTAAAGGAATTGTATCCACATTTGCGTGTATGGAGAGTGGGGAGCAATTTAATATATACACTCTAGTACATCTTAACAGGATTCGAAACTCAAATGTCTCAGTCATCGGCAATCAAGTTTAAACATGAGAGTGACGCGTTAGACCATGTGACCCACCGATGCGGTATTTACAAATTTTAGAACATTACCCGTGTACTTAAAGGGAAAACAAATCATAACTATCACCCAATAAAAGTACCCTGTGGTCACGGCATGCTTCTGAATAAAATCCTTTTGGTACAATGCCAGGAAGACAGAAGTCTCAAATGTATACACCCGGCCAGCAAACCAAACAAGATGAGACTGACGTATTTTTTCCTATTATTTGCGTGCGCGAGTTAAATTTCCCCCACCCCCAATTTCATCCCATCTGCGTAAATTTTAGTTTTTATAATCTCGCTGTAGTTTGACTAAAGTTCTACGTCATTATAGGAAGCAGTTTCTGTTTAGTTAATCAAATAACAAGCAAAAGGTTTGGTTTGCCTTTGGACGTAGGACAAAACCATGCAGGGTTCAAGTGGTTCGGAGCTCACTATGAATTTAGTTTTGTTATGAGAGTCGCCTATTAGTCCAGGTAAGATATCGGAAAAACATTCATTTCTTAAAATAAATAACATCAAAGTTAACAAAATCAATTATTTTGTATCATAGTTGAACTCTGCATACAAAGCGGAACTCCTACACCAAGTATGGTGCCCTGATACTTCATTCTTGTTTCCAGCGAAGCGAAACCTCAAATTTCAGTACAGCTGATTAAATCGCTGGAAGTGGCTGTCTTATTCTAAGTTAGAAGATGGTGCAAATTTTCTGTGTTGTTTAGTAGTCATGGGGCTGGAGTTGGGCATCAACCTTTGGGTAGACTCACGAAGAAGAAATTTAATAATTGGAAAGATGTTAAAGAATTTAACAGGCACCAAACTATAGAGTACCCCAAAATCTGCCTTATTCGTGCAAGTCAACTTCAAAATGTCTCATCTAAGAAGTAAGTCTCGGTAGATATTCAAGTGAATGTTGACTTAAAGAAACGGATAGAGGAAAACTGAAGTAGTATGATTCTCACTATAGAGACAATTCTACTGTGTGGCCGTCAGGGCCTTGCACTAAGGGGGCACAAGGATTCTGGTCCTATGAACCTTGAAGAAGAGCCAATAGAAAATTAATTGAATTTCAGGACGCTTCTTCGTTTCAAAGCTAGAAGTGGTGACACAAATCTAAATAATCATTTAAAATATGTTTCTCTGAATACAACATATGTGAGCCCTCAAACACAAAATGAGATAATTGAAAATAATGAAAATTGCAATGGTTTTATTTTAAATAAACTAGTAAGTAAGGTAAACAGTGCTAGGCGTTTTACTGCTCTAGCCGACGAAACCACAGATATTTCAACAGTAGAACAGTTGTCTGTGTTATACATAGATGAGAATGCAAAGCAAATTCGTGAAGATTTCCTTCAATTTGTGCCTGTTTCAGATTTAAGAGGTAAAGGGTTAGTAAATACCATCATAGAAGCATTAAATAATATTGGTTTAGTTGCAACGTACCTTAGGGGACAAGGTTATGATGGAGCTTCTGCCATGAGAGGCTGATTCAATGGAGTACAGGCTCACATCAAGGATGTCTATGAGTGGCTGATTCAATGGAGTACAGGCTCACATCAAGGATGTCTATGAGTGGCTGATTCAATGGAGTACAGGCTCACATCAAGGATGTCTATGAGTGGCTGATTCAATGGAGTACAGGCTCACATCAAGGATGTCTATGAATGGCTGATTCAATGGAGTACAGGCTCACATCAAGGATGTCTATGAGTGGCTGATTCAATGGAGTACAGGCTCAAATCAAGGATGTCTATGAGTGGCTGATTCAATAGAGTATAGGCTCACATCAAGGATGTCCATGAATGGCTGATTCAATGGAGTACAGGCTCACATCAAGGATTGTCTATGAGTGGCTGATTCAATGGAGTACAGGCTCACATCAAGGATGTCTATGAGTGGCTGATTCAATGGAGTACAGGCTCACATCAAAGATGTCTATGAGTGGCTGATTCAATGGAGTACAGGCTCACATCAAGGATGTCTAGCCCCTTGTACTACTCGTATATTCACATTGGGGACCGGAAAAAAGCGCACATGAAAATTCCGCACAGAAAAAAAAAACACGTTCATAAATACTCAAAGGAAAAAAGCTCATAGGGAAAAATGCCCACATGGAAAAAAAAAGTATAAATCAAGGGTAATTTTTAACGGAATGCAAGTTTTATTGGGGTTTTGCATTACTAACTTTTTAGTTTCCACTTGTAAAATGCACGTTTGATTTATTCTTGTGCATTCATAGAGTTTGCATTCACTTTTTTGGGTCATTTTTGTAAATTTAAATTAATTTTTTGGATATTTTAGTGTCATTTTATGGATAATTTTTTGACACATTTTAGATAATCAAAATCCTGGCCCTGGTAAAACAACATAACCAATGTTTACAACAAGTGCTTAGGGTTCAAATAAAATACAAAAGTTAATCAAAATAGAGTTATATTCAATGGTTATTAACTTATACATTTAAGTTGGATCTACATTCTGGTGTAGTTTGATACTGAAGCACAACTTTGAGAACACGTTGCGAACATATTTTGTTCGAGCCTGGACCCGGCTTTAGCTAATCACCCTTTTACATCAGCCTTCGTATGGTTAGGTCTATATCAGAAGTCCCTGACCTCTACGAGATAGCGGCTCTTCAAGGTAAAAATCATAAACATAAATAATAGTTTGTTTATTTTCTAATGTCCCATGGATGGTTACAGACGTCTTACAGACATTTATGGCCTCTGCTTAGAGAAGGAATTCATTTCTCAGGTAGAGACATAATTAAAGTGAATTCCACTATCCACAATGATATGATGATTATGTGAATGAATGATTGCAAACAGAGAGAACATACATCTACAGCTTAGCGTGGGTTCTAAACCCCGCTGCGGCCTTGTATTCCTCACTTTCACAAGGTATACACTTTGCCATAGGTGAAGGAAGGGTTTGCTATTCTGGAAAATCTGCACTAGTCGGAGCCGGGATTTGAACACAGGACCTTCATCACAGAAGTTAGACACCTTATCTCTATAGTCTAGACCACCTTTGCCCTCTCATAAACATAAATAAAATTTCATAAAATGTTATTATGCTTTGATTTGAAATATAAGTTTTTTCCTATTGTACTTGTAATTTGACAAAGCGGAATAAAAATGTTTGAGTAATTTTAAGTTTAATTTAGCAGAAATAAATGGTTTTGTTTTTGTTGGTAAATAATTTAAAGGGAATAAATCACGTTTTCGATTAGTGTAGGCCTGTAGGGGTTGACCGTCGGTCACTCTTAAAGTTTTCTGGACCGCGTGAGTTTGACGAATTTTTAAAAGGACCCTTATAAAAATAATTGGGGACTCCTGGTTTATATTGTTGAATCGTGTCTTGTAGTGAGTGATTTAATCATCAATGATCCCACCAACTGTGAACTCCCGCAGTTATTATTTATTTTCATTCAAAAAACACGAGTGCTGTCCAAGATTCATTGTCTACTGTACGAGGATTATGAACCAAACACAAAACTATCATACAAACTTTCTCATCTAGTGAATTATTTAACCATTCATTCATCACTAAACTACCCTTAAACTACTTTCTAACCCGAAAACATGTAAATAATATTATTTATCATGTAAAATACTCCCAAAATACCAATTTGGAAGCAAATCGTTGAAACTGTTTTAAAAATATTTCACTTTTTTGGAAAACATATCACCCTTAAACTAATGATTTCCCAAAAAACAAATATACCGTGTTTTTTTTGTTTTTGTTTTTTGTAGTGACATACATACCACAGATATCAGTTTGGAACAAAATCGTTAGAGCCGCTTTCAAAATATTTTGAATTTTCTAAAATTACTCAGCAGTATATTGCCCTTCAAATAATGTTTACCAAAAAACCAAATATAGGGTGTTATTTCACTTATTTGGGAGGTCAAACATAGTCTATACATCAATTTGAATCATAATCGTTAAAGCCATTTTCGAAATAATTGGAATTCAAAAAAAGCACTCATCACGCTTAATTTGAGGGCTAGAGTCAAAATGAAGAGAAAAAAAATCCGGACGTATAAACCTATAAAAATTAATGTTAAATTTGAGCACATACATAGACGGACAAAGGGATTGACACGTTCTTTCCTGTGCGCTTCTTTCACAGAATCTTATTAGACAGACGCATCAACTTCCCCATATGCTTCCTGAAATTATCAAACAATTTGGATCATAGGGTGGGCACTCTTATAGGACTAGCTGATCCCGTAAACTAGTTTGGGGCACACTCGCCAGGAGCAGCTTTCAATGGCGTCACAAAGGAATGTTCATGCGTGGACGTGTAGACTTTGTAAAACTCGCCATTACTGTTTTGTTAGCAATTTGTCGTTTATTTTAAAGAAGGAGTTTAGCTAGATTTTCTAGATTTTACATTTTATAACGTGGTTTATTTATAAAATAACGGATTTATTTACATTTGATTGAATTCGATATAAGAATTGATTCGTTAATATTCCGCAATAGAAAATGCGTTCTGTTCCAAGTGTAACGACACGCTTCGAATCTTTTAGTTCGTGGCACTAACGTCGCTAGCGCTAGCGATGTGGTTCTACTTGCCAACATTAAAATCGCGTTTCTATACCTATCCCTTTTCTATGATTTGTATATCCATAAGAAAGTCTATGTTCTTGGCCGCATGATTTTGCTGTGTTACGCGCACTGACCTCCACAAGTAAGCACGTGGGTACATAGGTGCGTGAATACGGCCTATACACGTATGGAACAATATTTTCTCTACCGAAATAGACGCGCGTGAATAAGTGAGAGGTGCTGGGAAGAAGTGATCGTGTTTGTTTTAGTTGGTAATTGTCGGGGGGAAAAGGGCCCTTGCTCTGAGGATGTTTAGACAGTGTTGCCAACAGCGGTCTTTAGATGTCCGCACATTCACGCTTCTACTCGCGGCGGTTCAATTCCATCCAGCGAGCGGCCTTGACGCAACATGCACTACTTGCTGTTTCTAAAGGTGGGGACACACTGCCGTCACGTCACGTGAGGTCACATGAGCTCACGTAAGCCATCAAAGTGTGAGTAGACTTATTTCTGTTGATTAGATGGGAGCGCATTCACACTGGCGTCACTACATACACATCACGTGAGGTCATGTCTTCTCATGTCTCGTCACGCCCTCACGCGCTCTCACAATATCTGCGGCAGCACATATTTCGTGAGCCGTGAGTCCGTTGAAGGGTCGTAAGTGGACAAGTCGTTTAGTTTTCTTGGTTGTTATAGTGTGTTAATTATGGAGGAAATGCTTACTGAAAAAGTGCGTAGCCGAGCTTTTCTTTATGATGTCAAGTCAGGAGACTACAGAGACCAGGAAATGAGAACCAACGCTTGGGAAGAGATTGGGAAGGAGTTGAAAATAAAACGTAAGTTTTATTTCATATTTACTTTATTTATTCATGTATAAACTCAATTTGTTGAGGGTGCTAAAAGTATACACTTGTAATTAAGAGACAAAATAAAAATATTGTGGGCCTATGACTATCTTAATTTGTTATATACAGGTTTTTTTAAAGTTTCCACCCGTTTAACTCGAAATGTATGCAAAACAAAAAAAGTATTTCCGAACAAAAGTTGTGTGGTTTCGAGGCGGAAAGAAAACAGCATGATTTGATTTAGTGGGCATTTTCAAAGTTATTTCGTCTCTATGATATTTTTGTAAGTTGTGGTAATCCTTTGGCGAAATTCTTTGATCGTAGTAGGCTTTGTTTTATAAACAATATACTTTAGTTAGACCCGTGGAAAAAATCTAATAACGGGGACCACACTTTGGGTTAGTAAAACAATAATACCTTAAATTATTAACATTTAGTAATAAATCACTCATCGTTATCATATATTGATCATTTGTCAAATATTTTTTTAAATCAAGACTGAATAAAAAAATTGTTTGTTTTTTTGTTATATTCAAATGCCGATACAAATATTATAGGTTTCAATTAAAAATATATTTACCTTAAAATAACTTTGAAAAGTCCACCAAATAAAAAAAATGCTGTCGTCGTCCCCCCCCCCCTCCTCGGACACCAAACGACTTTTATTAAGATTTTTTTCGTATTTCGCATACTTTTTGAGAAAAACAGCCGGAAGCTTAAAAAACAAAAAAACTGTTCATGTAGAATGGGTTTTTTTCACTGTCCGTTAACTAAGTACAAACTAGAGAAGATAAGTTTTGATATTCTATTCTAATATTATTATCATAGTGAGTGAAGTCCTCGTCGGATCGTGGGTAATTGCCAAGGTACTGAGCCAACAGGTGAATTGAAATAATCTTTGAAATACTCTCTAACATCTGTTGCCTCTCGGGGTGCATTCCTCCTCATTTGCAGCAAATTTTGTAGAGCAGAAGTCCTCGGACATAGTTGCTCAATTTCATCAGGGGGATTGTGTTCTTTGCAGAGCATGTTATGAAGGCAACAAGATGCCAGCACCAGTTTATCGACAGTTTCTGGTTGTACTTCCAAAGGCCGTCGAAAGACTCTCCACCGGGAAGCTAGAATACCAAAAGCATTTTCAACGACCCTTCGAACCCGTGACAAGCGATAGTTGTAGACCTTTTTGTCTTCGTCCCCTCCTAGGTGGTGTCTGCTGTATGGTCTAAGTAAATATGTTTTGAGGGGAAATGCCTCATCTCCAACTATTACATATGGCAATGGAACAGAATTTTCAACCAAAGGTGTATGTGGTGGAATATTCAATGTCTTGTCTTCGAGTTTTTTCCCAATCACAGATTTTGAAAAAACATTACCATCACTGTTATTACCATATGCACCTACATCTATAGCAATGAATCTATACTCAGCATCAACTAGTGCAAGGAGAACTTGCGAATGAAAACCTTTGTAGTTGAAGTATTTTGACCCTCCACCAATTGGGCACAGAATAGCGATGTGCTTCCCATCAATTGCTGCCAAACAATTTGGGAACTGCCAAAGATCCCGGAATATTTCTGCTGAAGCTTTCCAAACGTCTTCATTTGGCTTGGGCATAAACAGAGGACCCAATATTTTCCATATAGCTTCACAAACATTTCTAACTATCTTTCCTACTGTGCTGAATCCCAAACGGTAACTGAATCCCAGGCTTCTAAACGAGTTTCCTGTGGCCAGGAACCTGAAAATAAAATGATTGCTATAAATACTTATCTGTAAATAAACATAAGATATCATTTAAATCAATTATAATCTTATTCTTTATATTTTATTTTATATTTTTTATTCAAACAAATCTTTTTTTTTCAGCTGGGACAGCGAAAGATACGTGGGAAAAATTACGGAGGTGTTTCATGAACGCACTGAGCCGACGACGGAATAAGAAGAGTGGAGATGGAGCAACAAAAATGCCTCCATGGAAGTTCGAACAAGAAATGTCATTTCTTTTGCCCTCTTTTAGCGCAAGAAAGACACAGAGCAATCTCCAGGATGTGGATGAACTCCATGAAGAGGTGGTTTTTAGCCCAGAAACAAGCATTAATCACAGATCAGGAGATTGTAAGAATGATGAAGTTTCACCCAGTCAAGACACCCCTCAAACTTCACAGGGAGATCATATTGCACCTTCAAACTTTCCAAATGAAACACATGTAAATTTTCAAAATATTGCTAATAAGAAAAAAAAGCGAGATGGAGGAGACAACAATATTCATCAAATGGTAAAAATTATGAGGGAAAATTCAACTTTGAGAAGAATAAGACATGAAGAAAGAAAAATATCAAGCCTTGACTTAGATGACACAGATATGTTTTTTCTGAGTTTAGCAAAAACTGCAAAGACACTTCCTCCTCTAGATCTGGCTAAAGTAAAATTACAGGTAAGCCAGGCTGTCCTTCAAATGCAAATTGCAGTGGGTGAGCAGGCACAGTATCGAAAATCATCTGCTTCCCCCGCATCCCGCAATTCCACATCCAGTGAAACATCGTTCTCTCCACGCCCAATTTCTACTGCATCTGCAGCTTCGTGCTCGTCAGGAACTGGAGTATATACTCTGCCTCTTGTAAATGATCCAATCAACAGTGAGTATTTGGGACCTCAAGTAAGCTCACCCCATTTCATTTCAGGACTTCATCAATATTGATAATATTAAGTAGTTTTTCTATTTGAAAGATAAAATGTGCTACAAGAATACTCTGATCTTTGCTCATTAAAATATTTACCTATTTGATCCTTTCTGTAAGACTTAAATAAACAAATTTTAAAAAAAATCAGTATTTTGTCACTTCACGCACCTTAAACACACTGCAAGCTTTTCTTCAGTAGTGATGGCCTCTCGCATCTGAGTGTTTTTGGTTACTATATTCTCCTTTATAAGATCATGTAAGAACTGAAATTCTTCCTTTGTCATCCTAAAATACATTTCATATCGACTTGGATGTTCTTTAAGCTCCTTAACCAAATGATAAAACTCGCCCTTCACCTTCCTTTTCAAATTTATTTGATGCACCCACACCCTTTTCCTACGAGCCACTGTATTAGCCACTAATACTGCACAAGTATTTTCCAACTCTTCTTCAAATTCAGATGAACTGCTAGATCCACTTCTCTCCATGGTTAGTCCAAGAATGAAGGAAGAACTTTAGATAAGAAACGTATTACTGAAAACGAAACGAGAGCGCATGTTGAGTGACATGACGTGACTATAGTGTGAGTATGTACAGCACGTCACGTCATATCTTTACTGCGTGAGGTCACATGAGCTCACGTGACGTGACGGCAGTGTGTTCCCACCTTAACACGTCATGCGGGTGACAAAGAGCCGGTTGTGACTTGTATTGGCACCTTTTGACAGTTGGCATCTGCTAGAGGATGACTGTACCAACCGCGCTCCGCTCGCTCTGAAAAGGATATTTATAAAATCTGAACTTATTCACATTTTGTTTTCTCTTTGAAATGTGAGTAAGTTGTGGGGGGTGGTAAGTTCTTTCTACCGTGGTTCGCGGTGAAGTTCCCCAAACAGTAACTTAGTATTTTACATTGGATCCCTCTCATATAAATTTATATTGCTCCGAGACATGCGTGTCAAACTCGTATAATCATAAGGGCCACATTAAAAAAATCTGTATTATTATCCTAAGTAAAATGAATTACAATTATATATATATACATTACAAAGGGAAAAGAGCGTTAGTCACCTCTATTTTTAACCAAAGCTAGAAGCCTTTAATTTGTAACAGGGGTGTACATATATACCAAAGTCATTTTTATAATCTTTTGTCTGTAAGGCAAGATCTCTCCGGTGTTTGGTTTCATTTCATGTGAGAAAACAATTCATAATAGACGTATGTGCTGCCAAACATTGCACATATTTGGTGCGCAAATTAAGTAACTTTTTGGGATATTAATAATGTATCTCTGTTGTAATCATAGGTAGATTTAGCTTAACAACATCGCATGCTAGAATTCTCCAAATTGTGCCAAATTTCTTAATAGCACATTACAAAATGTTGTACTTCCTATACGTTTGTAGAAAATAATAGGGTCGCATTGCATGATGGCTCATCAAAAGGTGTGTGGGCAGCAAAAAACCACGGATGGAGTCGCTAGATTTACATGCCTGAAGACATTATGTGTATTGTTGGTGCTTATTCCGTGATTTTGTAAGATATGTTGCGACCCCCGATATTGTCGAGGAATACAAAAATATATTATTGAAAATCCTCCTTCCCTCCCCCTTCACTTCCTGGTATTGTAGATAATTAGAGTCTTATAGGGTGACCTGGTGGTCTAGGGGTAAGGTGTCAGACTTCTGTGCTGGCGGCCGGGGTTCAATCCTCGGTCTCGGCACAGATTTATCTGATTTACAAACCCTTCCTTCACCTCTGACAAGACATCTTGTGAATGTGTGGAATGCCAGGCCTCCACCGTGGTTCGGATTCCACGTTAAACAGTAGGACCTTCATTTCATCTCACAATCACCCTACCATTACACATTAGCATAAGTGCTTATAAACCCGAACGGGTAGTAAGACGCGGTGCTAATAATAATAATAATAATAGAGTCTTACAACATTTATAACACCACGTCCTTTGTATTGAAATAACAACTATTAAATTATTGCTTGAAGAAAGATTCCCGGCTTCTTTCTCCCACACAATCAAATGTGGGCGGTTCTGACTCGACATTTAATATTTGCAACGCCTGTTTGTTGAATAATGGCCATCAAGTGTCACGGTGGTGGTATATAACAGTAATAATAATTGGTATTCTTTCTTTATGGCATCAAATAGTGACACTTGGGACACTATCACGAACAGAACAGCTCCGTTGAATAACCTCGTATCAAACGCCACTCGCGTTGAGAAGTGAAATCAGACATTCAGGAATCACAACTCTAGCTATTTTTAACCTCACACACACTCACGAATAAATGGCTTGTGTTTGCTGAACTGAACTAGGTCGAGCCGGAAATATGTTGACTGTGTGTGCAATTGGAGGCTGTTGAACACCCTGGAAGTGTGGTAGACATGTCGCCTATGTTATTGCTACGCATTCTATTGAACTGTACGTAGTTTAAGTACATTAATACAAAGGCACAAAATATGGAGGATTAATTTAAAGGGCATAAAAGTGAGGATTTAGGGAACGCGAGAAAAGGTAAGTGTTTTTGCAGTTTTTATATCAAAACATTTTTGGCCAAATAAATCAAATATTGCTTCAGTACAAACATAGTTTAATTTTCTTCACATGGTGATATCAACAGTTATTAAATATCTAACATAATCAAAGTGGCATTAGATAAAAATCTGTTTAAAATAATAGAACAAGTTGTTATAAATTCCAGGACATCCTCAACAGATATTCAAGAGTTTTTGATATCACAATGTGAAGAAAATTAAACTATATGTTTTTGTATTTGATATTTGATTTGTTTGAAAGAAAAAAAAAGAGTTTATATAAAAACTGCAAAAACTCTCACCTTTTCTCGTGACCCTCGCACTCTCACCTTAACCAGAATTTTCCTGGGGAGAGTATGTGAAAACACCTCTCAACGTACCTAGCCGGAATTTGAACTTAATTCTGATCTCTCTCGTCGAGGTTCATTTTCATTAGAAATACTTAACGTACACTTTCTGAACCAACTGACAATATTAGCACACATATCATAAAATAACTTAACTAACTAGCTCTAGCACAGACACAACACTCAGTCCCCTGAACAGTAGTTCATCACTATAAAAGAGGTATCCCCGTGTTGGTAATCGAACCCTAAGCTCTAGCAGAAGTGCTACCGACTGAGCGAAGGTGTCGGGCCTTGCTTGACCAGGTTGTTGACTCTGCTGAGCCTAAGTAATAACAAGGGAAGTCTGAAAATTTGTAGTTTAATCTTCTCAGTTTTAGTGCCCAACAGATAATGTTGACAATACACATAATGACAGCCATTGTGCAACCAAACAAATCGATTATAGTTTTAAAAACAGTAATATTGGACTTACGGATCAAGACGTTAGTCGAAACAAGGATGGACCCAGGATTTTTGTGAGGGGGCACAATATCAATACATTTAAGAAATTAAATACATTAAATCTGGTTAACTATCCGTGACTATTTACTCTGAAATTTTTGTACGTACAATTATTATTATTATTATTATTATTATTATTATTATTTAGCATCGCGTCTTATTAACCGTTCGGGTTATACGCTTTTTATTAGCTCTTCGGATTCATTTAAGTTGATTTACATTTTTATCAACTAATTAAATTAACTACTCAATTTATCCGTAAGGAAAAAAGTACTGATAAATGATATTTCTTTTTAATACACATCTATTAATAATTACTCAATTCTCATTAAGAAAAATAAAATACTGATAGATGATAACTTATTTTTAAATACAAACATTCCATCGTTAATGTTTTTTTGTTAATTTTTATTAAACTATGTGTGAAATATTGACTGTGATTGACACGTGAAGCAATTGGCTAATGAGATATCACGTGACGGTACAGCTAGTAGTTACTTTAAACACTCCGTGGTGCGAGCCTGCAAGCAAGCTATACCGACTGAGCGGCCGACACCGTTTACTAGAGGGGGTCATGTGGTCAGCACAACTTGCCCTCTGGCTGTTAATCTCAGTTTTCCAAACCGGAGCTGCCTCTTCTTTACTCAAGTAGTTCCTCATTTGTCCTCACGGGGCTGAGTTTGACCCCGTTTCAAACCCAATGCTTCACATATATATTTTGAAAGTGCCAGATATTGAACCCGGGACCTCTGACTCTGTAGCCAGCAACGGAAACATAGATTTGGTTTGTTTAAACTTTTAATTATTATCTTTGAGGGGTGGGGGTTCCGTGACCCCTCTCTAGATCTACTCCTGAGCCAAAAAACAAGAGTAGAATGTAAATGTGGTCACGTGACGAGGTCTAACTCGTTCTCAAGAATCTGCACGAACTGCTTGGATCGCTCGCTCTGCTCTAGTAGAGGCAATCTCAGCTTTGGACGCGCTTCTCCATTAAATCGGCGTGAAACAACTAATCAAATTTCAAAACCGACCGAATTAATCAGCGCGCATGCGTCAAAACCAACTGACCCGATACGCGCACACGCATACAAAGCAAGATACAAGCAGACAGCTACGTCTACTGCCGAGAGACGCTTTGAAATAACTCGTTAAGAGTGATACATGAGAGAGAATTGAGAAGTGATGCATACATTTAGAAATTCCGCATTATTTATTAAGTGGTTTGATATTTTTTTAAATATTCTTTTCACCAAAATGTAGGTGAAAGTTCTGACCCGTTAAAAAGTATCAAATTATTACTTTTTTTTCTAGAGGAAGGCTAGAGCCCAGAAGTACACATTTTCCCTTGAAGCGTCGTTGGTTAAAATATAAACTCTCAACTCAGAATTTAAACTTTTTAACTGGTTAGGGTGACCTGGTGGTCTAGGGGTAAGGTGTCAGACTTCTGTGCTGGCGGCCGGGGTTCAATCCTCGGTCCCGGCACAGATTTATCTGATTTCCAAACCCTTCCTTCACCTCTGACAAGACATCTTGTGAATGTGGAGAATGCCAGGCCTCCACCGTGGTTCGGATTCCACGTTAAACTGCAGGTCCTCCATTTTATCTCACAATCACCCTACCATTACACATTAGCGTAAGTGCGTATAACCCGAACGGGTAGTAAGACGCGGTGCTAATAATAATAATAATAATAATAATAATAATAATAATAATTTAACTGGTTAGAAACTTGCTGATAGTTTTTGCTTACATTTTGTTGAAAAAAATATGGGGGCGTTAAATTATTATGTAAGCACATTTTTGGCAATTTTGGATCCCATTCCCCCTTTATAAGGAAAAATAAGCAAACGCCTTCTCCCCGTCCTGCTTACGTTATATTTGTCGACTTTTTTTTTTAATTGGTTCACATGAATATGTTTCATGCAAATTATAAATTGTTGGTAACTATTAACACAGTTGTATAATTTTTTTTAGCTCCGCGTCTTACTACCCATTCGGGCTATACGCTAACGTACTAATTACGCTAATGGTTTATGGATTAGGAAGGTTATATTCAGAAGAAGTGTGTCCACATATGTGTGGAGGGAGGGTGGAAAATTATTTTGAAAAAAGCACCCTCAGCATACCTGACCGAGATTCGAACCTCGATCTTCCCGTCATCGGCAGTCTAGTGTACTCAGAGAGTAGCGCGTTAGACCACGCGGCCACCGAAGCGGGTAGGTGTAAATTAATGGTGCCAAATAAGTATCAATAAATATTGTTTTAAACTGAATTTAAATGTGGAATACTAAATAGCTAAAATTAAAAATAATTATAAGATTTTTTTTTTAATTTACCTACATTTGATTGAAATGATAGAAAAATGTATTATTAATGAATACATTAATTATTATACTAATAAAAAAATTCTAAACTTCTTTTAATCTGATTGGGGTTCTTGAATCCGTGTCTCGACATTTTTAATGATCACGTATCTATTTGGGGTGTCTGGCTCACTGCACCATTCTTGCGCTTCTCTCTCTCTTACGTAAGCATTGTTCTGATCCCTCCTTCCCCCTTGTCAGCAAAAAACAACACAACTTCATAAAAAATAATGCGGGATTTCTAAACGTCTGCAACGCATCTCTATGCTCTCTCTCTCATGTAACACCTTTAAATAAAAAGTGTGTGTCTTTCTCGTTTTGTGTTGGTTTGTTTCATTCCACAAAACAATAATTAGCAAACATCCATCCAAACAATCTGTTTATCCATTAGAATATTTAAAACAATATATTCAGGTGTTTTTAAGATTGTGCTGCAAATATTGGCGCTGCCAGAATTTTTACAAGTGTGGGCACCAGGTGGTGCGATGGTCTGGGAGCCCCGGAAATTATGTTTAATTTTACCTGTATCTATGTTGTAAAGGTATATATGGGCATCCATGACCTTAATGGGTGCTTTGTCCTAACATCATATGAAAATAAAATAAAGTAACAGATTACATGTATTTTTTTTATTATGATCTTTGTACAACAATGGTAGGAATTGGACTACCCTTTCCCCTCCTTGCCGGTGCCCATTGTTGCAAAGAACTCTGGGAAAACTTACATTTCTTCTAACGTGTGAATCAAGCTTTAGTCGGAATCTCTCGTTACTACTGCGCAGACGCACTGCCAAGTTAGCGATTGCTGGCTATTCCACTCGCTGAGGGAGGCATGGAGTAATATTTAGATTTTAGACCTTGTCCTTGCTGTACTGTTTGCTCGCTGTCTCCGCTATGATAAGTAGTTTTTTTTATGTTCTGCGGTGAGTTTAGCTCACTCCTCTCAACATCTCGTCTCATCTGGCGATGACGTGTGTGTGTGTGTGTGTGTGGTTATCCTCCCGGTCGTCTTGCGGGTTGGTTGACAGATGCTGACTGGCGAGCGCTCACGTGGTCTGGTCTTTCAGTCGTGAACAATTACCGTCTTTCAATCTCCCTTGACACACACCTCCACGCATCTGGCGCATGGCTGTATCCGGAACATTTTCTCTGTGTGAAGGGGGTCAACAGGACTTTATTTTAAGAGTTCAACTCACATCCGATTAACCGGAAGATACACGATTACCTTTGAACCAGAAATCGCATTCAAGTATTTTAATGCATTTTGCATTTGACATCAGTGAAATTGGGGTCAATGCAATTGTTTTATAACTATTAAATAATGATTTCTTTTTTTTAACTTTCTTGTGTTTTTTCCAAATACGATAGGTTCACTTGTCTTAATTCTGGTTTGATCTGTATCACCTGCCTAAGTTAGGCATTTGTGGGATGAGACAGTACTTGGAGAGAATCCTCTGGGCTATCTACAGTAGCCCCATGGCTTCTTTGGTGCTGACTGACAGCTAACAGCTGACAGCTGATGGCTTTGAAAAGTTACCAGACCAAATTAGGTATCCCCACGTCGAATCATATGGTCTGCAAAAATATGTGTTTAGCAGCTGTCACTTCTGACAGTCAAAATTCAGGTATATGCTTAAATGTTGACTGTCAGAAGTCAGCTGTGAGCTGTCAGTCAGCACGAAAGAAGCTACGGGGCTACTGTACGTATTATCTACACTAATGTTGTCGGGTGAGGAAGGTATAATTTAGAGGAAACGGGCCCACATTTGCATGGGAGTAAAGCTCAAAACTATTTAGGAAAAATCACCTTCAGGCTTCAGTGCATCTAACCGGAATTGAAGCCCAGATCTCGCCGTCAACGGCAGTCTAGTATGCTTACATTGCGAGGGAGACGACGCTTTGGACCATGCGACCGCCGACGTGAGCTCAAGTTGGGAGTATAGGGGACGAGATAAAAGGGCCGGTGTTTTTGCAGTTTTTATAGAAAAACTTTTTTTTTTTTTGCCAAAATAATTAAAATATTTCTCTAGTCGCAACGTTTAATTTCATTTTCTTCGCATGGTGATATCAACAGTGGTTAAATATCTGTCATGAGCATGGCGGCATTAGATGAGATACTTTTTAAATGAAGAGAAAAAGTTGTCATTAAATTTAAGTGCACCCTTGGGACTGATATTCACCCACTGCTGATATCACCGTGTGAAGAAAATTAAACTTTACGTTTCTACTGGAGAAATATTTTATTTATTTTGGTCATAAAAAAGTTTGATATGAAATTTGCAAACACATGGACCTTTTCTGGCATTTGTTAGAGAGAGAAATAATAATAATGACTATATTATTTCTAATATGTGTACACTCCGTCTGCTCTGAAAAGAGAACTGTGTTCTTCTTTTCATTGTAAAAGCCATATTGTGTTCGTCCCCTTTGATATGTTTCTATTCGCCTTTCTTGTACTTTCTTCCAAATATAATATAATACTACTCTTTGTATCCTTAAGGATTATGGACATTTATTTCATATTAACTATATTCATCATCTGTTGGTGATTTGTTATTTTATTCCCCCCCCCACACACACACACACGCACTTCGTGTGGCTCCACGTGACAACATGCTTCCCCATAGATAATCATGAGCGATGTAGCAGCAAGACTAGTGTTTTGTTTTGTTCTAGTTTGTTTTAGCACCGCGTATTACTACCTGTTAGGGCCATACGTATATGTATTAGTTACGCAAATTTTCTTGGTATGAGTAAGGTTGGATTTAGAGGAAGTATACCCGCATTTGTATAGAGGTAGAGTGGAAAATCGTTTAGGGAAAAGCACCCTCAATACACCCGACTTAGTAGCGACTATTTATCTCCCCGTCATCGGCAGTCTAGTCTATTACGGGAGTGATACCTAAGTTTAGACTTTAGACCATGTGGTCACCGAGGAGGGTAGAACTAGTGTCACCAGATACTTTGTTCGTAAAGACCGCCTCGGTGGCGTAGTTGGCTAACGCGCTAGTCGTGTTGAGCTCGACTGCTAAGGACGGGGAGACCGAGGTTCGAATCTCAGTGGGGTGAGCTGGGAGTGGTTTTTGCTAAATGGCTTTCCACTCTCCTTACACGCAAATGCGGGTTCACTTCCTCTCATTCAACCTTCCCAATTCTTAATCCATTAACGTAATTAGTACTTAAAGCGTATAACCCGAACGGGTAGCAAGACGCGGTGCTAAATAATAATAATAATAATAATTCGTAAAGCATGCCCTTACCCCAAATTGTTTAAAATAACCATCCAATATTTTATTTCTAAAAAGTCTATTATTTCCCTTTGTACATTTTAAAACAAACAAGTATTTACTCAAACAAAAACATCATAAAGAGTAACCAATGTTTATCATTCAAGGAATATAAGATTGATAGATAAATAACAAAAATCTATAGGAACTATCCACTGAGGGGTGGGGTGGAGTGTTGTAGAATAACCCCAACTATAGATCATAGGGTTCCAAACCTTTCAGAGACCCAATATTTAAAACAAACTTTCGTGAGCCACCTAGCTTTAATGAATTTCAGGAGAGGGCTATTACGACTTTTTTTAATTCGTTAATAAATATATTTTAACACACAAAAAATACATTTCTCGTAATGAGACGTATACAAGGGTTTGGCTTGTTCCCGGTTTATGTTGGTGACGTCATTGACACAAACATGAAATCTGTTTCCTGTTTCCGTTTACTATGCACCTTATTTTCCCCCTTTTTTATGTTTTCACTTCCCCATTTTTTATGATTTTATGTTTTCAAATAGTTACATAATGTTCATATATTATAACCATTTTGCGACCCACAATTTAGGGACCATTGCTCTAGAGACAAAATGACGTGCCGCAGATCAGAACCCGCTCCCGTGGTCGAATGATCTAACTCAGAGGTGTCACTCTCGCAATAGACTAGACTACTATTAATAGGCAGATCAGGGTTCGAATACCGGTCGGGTGTACAGGAAGGTGGTTTTTACTAAATGGTTTTCACTCTCCTTACATGCAAATGTGGATACACTATATTTAAATACAACTTTCCCCACCCCTAACACATTAGCGTAATTAGTACATATACTTATAGCCCGAACGTGGTGTTAGAAAAAACTCGTAAAGGAAATGGATTTATTGTCCTGTGCTGCCTTCCACCCTCACCCCCCGATACATGTTTGAACATTTGATGCCCCTAAAAGCTTCTGCCGCAAATTTTTGGAATTTGGATGCTCTCATTAACTATTTGGAGTAGTCTTCGTGTAAAAATTCTTCAAAATTACATGCCTCTAGAAGATGAAGTGGTCTTCTCGGGCAAATTTTTGAAAATTGAATGCATCTAGAAGTAATTTGGTGTTTGATTTAAAGCCATCTTTCAGCTTCATAATCGATACTATCAGAGGATTTGAAATATGTATGGGGAGATGGGGGGCAAACTAATTCGGGATAAGGTGGGACAAAATCTTTCCAGAGGTGGCAAATTTTTTTCAGAAGTTCATTGCTCCCCTGCCCCCACCCTCTTGGTTTCACCACCTCACCCGAATACTAGCTATTTTATGTATGTATTTAAAAATTTAAAATAATTTATGGATATTTAAAATATTTAAAAACTTATATTTTCCCAGATGTTTATGTAAGTTTGCGAAATACCTTAAGCATTATATATTAAATTAGGTAAATAAAATTTCCCACAATCAAGTACCTATTTAAAGTTAAAAATAAAGCACAATTTGGAATTATTCAAAGCATTTTTTGCTGTTCTAATTTATGTACTTACTGAAATAATCTAAACTATAACTTTATGTGTTTATGTGACTTTGGGCTGGATAAAAATATTGCAGACAAGTGGGCCAGACAGATATGTCTCGCGGGCCGTGAGTTTGTGATCCCTGCCCTAGACTATTAGACCACCAATGCGGGTTTACAGGCAATATAACATCACAACTTTGTGATACAAAATATTTATTACAAGAACAGTTTTTTTTATGTGTGTTATTTTCAAGATAATAAAAATAAACGTACCAAACTCATTTGCGGACAGAATGGATGAAACAACTATCATACAACACGACCTTTTTTTTTTTTTTTTTGCTTCCAGTATGTTCATCGTAAACAAAATTAAAAGCTTTATTGTAAAACTACAAATGAACCTGTACATTTTATTTATACAACCATTAAAATAATTGTCGTGTCCATGGTCCTTTGGACCGTAAATGTTGATAAACTGTAAGTCAGGGGTGGGGAACGTTTTGACTTTGGAAGGGAGCGTGCAACCACTTCACGGATTCCTCACAAGACCCCGTACTCTTCACGAGCAGCAAATTAAACAAAAGAAAGTCCAAAATATGACAGTGCAACAACCGAAAATAGAGAACGATATATTGATGAGAAAAATTAATATTTGAACATTGTGTTTTAAAAATTAACGAGTATTTTTATTTTAGCTAATTAAACCCACATTGTTTGAGGATATATAATTTATAAAACGATGAAGATACACAACTGACAACATATATAAAAAAGGCCACACCAATCCCCTCAAAAGGCCGCTAGTTCCCCATCCCTGGTCTATTACACACACCCGTCCGATTTTTTGTTCCGTAAAAGGTACTGTACATTATAGATTTCCGGCTCTTTCGGACTTACAGTAAACTGTTAAAAATAATTGTAGTGAACATTGCAGTAATAATAAAAATGTAAAAGTTATTTAACTTGTGTTCTTTTAAGTTATAGATCCCTCTGCTTTATACGGCAGGACAGGGGTGTCCAAGTGTAGGATGATATTCGCCATCACAATATATGACTAGTGCTCCTTAACAACATTCTGAGCGAATGTATTAGAGAATTTTTAAACATTTTTTTTATCACCGTGTCCTATTACCATTTCAGGTTATACACTTATATACTGATTACGGTGACGGTTTAAGGGATTATGAAGGTTATATTATTAAGAAGTGTATTCGTATTTGCGTGGAGAGCGAGAGAGTGGAAAACCATTTTGGAAAAAAACCCACCCTCAATACACACGAACGAGATTCGAGCCTTGATCTCCCTGTCATCGTCAGTCTAGTCTACTGCGAGAGTAGCTCCTTAGACCGTGCGGCCACCAATTTAAAAAGTGTATCATCTAATGCCGCTTTGTAAATGGCAGATATTCTACATTACTGCTGATATTACCATGCGAAGAAAATTAAACTAGGTCTATATGCTTGTACTGAACAATATTTTTTATTTTGACCAAAAAACGTTGATACAAAATATGCAAAAACATTGACCTTTTATCGCGTCCCCTACACTTTAGCCCTAAATTCAATTTTCCTAACACTAGTTCGTTTTAGTACTGGCATTAGTAACTAACTTATATGATTTAATCTAGAGGAACAGGACGAGGAAGATAATAGCATTCGCATACAAAATTAAATTATAATTGGTGTAATAAATTCCAACTATTACCATTTTAATAAAATATGTATGAATAATGAGTTACATCTTATGTGTTTGAATGAACCATAATAATCCAAAGCACGCGCCAGCCAAATGTTAAAAGGAAGTCTATAAACTATATATTTACTTTAATAGATACATTTTGTTTTTTTGTTATCTCGTCTTGTTCTCGCATCTCGATATTTTTCATTTTCTCGTCTCGATAGTATCTCGAATTGAGAAAGTTGTTCTCGCACATCCTTAGCATTTTCACATACCTTCCAGAGTTCTTTTACACGCCACAATTGATATGTGACCAACGGCCTTACTTCTACCCCGAAGAAAGTTGTGCTACGGATTTGTATAGCCTCAAGAAAGATCCGTCGACACCGGCTGGGTTTGAACCCACTAACACCGGGCCCTAGGGCGAGCACCTTACCCCAAGACAACCGAGCTCGACTACACATATAGAAACGTGAAAATAGCTCTAGTACTTTTTGTAGGTGTCAGGTAATGGTCCTTTCTATGAAAAATGTACTGTACATGTGTACACTCTTGCTATCTATTGGCACAAAGTCCCATTGCAGGCGGTCCCCTCTCTCACATATTTCATCTGACTCATAATAGACTAAAGTCTACTGTAGGTTACTACAGTCCGGTGTTCATAGGGAGAGCCTAATATGAATAGAAATACGTATACGTATTCATACACAGTCATGTAATCTGCAGCAGTGATTTTTAATAAATAATAATTATTATTATAAATACATGTAAAATAACATTAATAAAATAGTACCCTTTTTTATCAATTTTATTCACAAAAAAAGTTTGTTTATTCTAAAAGGCACATCCTATGAAAATTGAACTGTTTTGGTGATCTAGATCATTTAACCCAAGGGATAAAGATAACAAAGATGGCCTTTCGCCCGCGGAGATAATCAAATAATAGTCAAAAGTGACGCGAGTAAAACCTAAATTACCGACCAGTCATCACTAATGTATTTCAATAGCGGTCCACTCACTGGGCTACTGTTTGTTAACTGGTTCACGACGCGTCCGTGATTAGTCACTGGAAACTCAACATTTCTGTCGCCGGGATACCTCGGTTACAAACTCAACCATCAGGACTGAACAACTACTGAACATTTAATGTATTGTTCAAGGTAGCTTTCTTTAGATATTTTGTTAGATTTTGCATCAGTTTGTTGCAGTCCCTTTGCCGCAACGAATAATAGACTATTTTCATTGGCTACGTCTCTTATATCTATAATAACAATAGAGAACCAAATTCTCCCAGCACTGGGGTCACCAGACATAATATTAATACATATTTAATATTCTAGAAGCCCGAGGAAGGTGCTTGTAACCAGATAGCACGAAACTGATTGAAATTCTGACACGGTGAAACTTAAATAACAACCAATTACTGACCATTTGATGACATAAATCGCTAACTAGTCAGTCACAGATGAGTAGCTCCGTAGGGGAGAGGTCTAAGAATAAATCCTCCCCTGCGACAAGTCTGAATGGAACCTCTCTCTGCCGTGCTAGAGACAAGTAGACCACACTATCCGTGTGACAAACTCTCTCAAACATTGCTCCCATATTGAAAGTGACACGAAACAAAATAAAATTTTAACTTTATAAAAAAAATGACTAAAATAATTCTAATTGGTTACATATCAGTTTCAAACAGGCTCAAATACAACCGACCCGTATGTGGCGATGCCTTTAAACTTTGTCATTGTAGTATTGACAAGATAAAGCTCTCCCGGGTCGAAGATAGCTGTGTTATCTGATAGCTCGCTCACATTTCCGCACGTCCCTCACAGATCCTGCCTTAAAATATGAGTGAAGAATGTTCCTGAACACGGGACAATCCTTGAATAGCTCAAAGCTAAGAGCATTGGCGCACTAAGCTAAGGGTTCCGGCTTCGATTCCCGTGTCCGGGTGTAATTCTTCAATTCAAATAATATAGAAAATAAGTTACATTATAAGAAAATTGTATTCAGTAAACTTGACTTAATTTTATAGTTAAAATTTAAATCATGATTTCTCCCCAAGGTATGGTCATGTACCATCTAAATACTGTATTAAGATTCAACGAAATCCATCAAACCATTTCGGCTGTAGCTACAGGTACAAACAGAAAAACTAAAATACAAGCAGAATTGTAGTATACACTTTTTGGGGAGTTGTGTGTGTGTGGGGGGGGGGAGAGAACATACAATTTTTGAAGCCGAAAATGTTCACGATGACAATATTTAAAAAAACTAATTTCTATGATCAATCTTAAAATTAAAAAGCATAATATTATTGATGGCACAGCAAGTTTTTTTCGACTAGATCAAAGTATAAGAACATTTTGAAAATGAATAAACATATTTATTCTTTAGTAAAATCAGTTCTAATTGCGCCAACAATCACAAGAACTGATGAGACATTCTGGATGTATTTTTCAAGCGTGCAAGCACAAATGAAAGCGTAAAACTGTTTTAATTAGTTGTTGGTAGTTTAATAGGTGTAGAGGAGGGGGTACAATGTTCCGCTTCACGGATGGTTGGTCAGTCAGCAACAGAGTTGAAAGAACATTTCTCCAGCCACGTGTCCTCATGAACCCGGGCCCCTGCCCCTCCCTCTTTCTGTCGCTAGCCCTAGTTAGGGTACGGCCAGACTGAGCGCGCGAGCGAGCGACTAAAATATAAAATAGAACATATTGGTTGTAATGGGGGGTGGCCAGACTGGAGCGAGCGACTGAGCGCGCGCGCTCTACCCGGTACAGTCTAGTTTACAGGCGCTAGGCAATATTATTGTATGCTGGTTCATTGAGTGCTGGGGAAACTTCTTATTTTGACATGATATTTGACTTTTTTCTATCAGTGATAGGTTTAACACACTTTCTATTAATGGCCTAATTTAATTGGTAAGACCATAAATAATATAATGTATATATGTAAACCCAATATGTTAAAATACTTCAATATTATAATCAAAGTAGGCCTTTACAAATAAGAATCACCATTAGTTTGGAGAGAGTATGAAAAAACCACAACAATAAATAAGTTTAAAAAAAATCACCTTCAGTTCACTGAGCCAAGATTCGAACCTTTGCCTCATAGTCAAAAGCTATCGAGTGCAACGCACCATTCCGCCACTGGTGTGGCTAATCTGATTTTAAAACACTTCAGTACAGTACCATACGCATTTCTCAATTTATTAATTGGATGCACTCCTACTTTTTTCTTTTTTATAAATACACAATATTTTCTGTAAGAATTTTAGAGGAACAGAGATGTACCAAGTGTCTTTGACAGAGACATCTTCTCTAATGAACTAGGGTCTGCTAATTACGCGCTCGCTCGCCAGTTTAGCCACCCAGTCGCTTGCGCGCTCGCTCGCGCGCTTGTCAATCTGACCGAACCCTTATGTCTTATGGGCCTCGAAATGCTTGCATTCGAATGATTGGCTTGAATCAGAATGCTATTCTCGATACGGCATTTCTTGAACGCAGACCACACACTCACCCAGGCCGTATTATGATATATACGGCATTTTTTGAACACAGCCCACACTCACCCGGGCCGTATTATGTTTGATACGGCAGTTTTTGAACGCATCCCACACACTCACCCAGGCCGTATTATGATATATACGGCAGTTCTTGAACGCAGCCCACACTCACCCGGGCCGTAATATGTTCGATATGGCAGTTCTTGAACGCAGCCCACACACTCACCCGGGCCGTATTATGTTATATACGGCAGTTTTTGAACGCAGCCCACACACTCAACCGGGCCGTATTATGTTCGATACCGTGCCGCCTCGATCAGCGAGATAGTATCACTTGTTTTCAGGCCACACGGTTTAAAATACTATGGTCTGTGTCTTTTCTGGAACTACTTTTCTATTCTCTCTAAGTTTATACCCGCTATCGCCCTTCACCCACAACCACCGTTTGTCATATCAATAAAAAAAATAGGGGAACAAAACTACGAAACTTCTTACCTCAAGGTAGAGAGGAAAACTCGCCGCTAGTTCTCAAATATCTTTAGTGAGCCCATCAAAAAATTACTCTTTATTTGTTAAAGGAGGGCTAGATCTAGAGCTCTTTTTCATCAAGACTAGTCTCATAGCCACACAGAAATACTTAAAAAGTTGTTGAAAATGAGCTAATATTATATTTTCACGCTTTTTTTCCTGCTAATAAAACCCACACTATAGGGCTGTTTAGGGAAAAGGTCCCTGTTGGAATCTTTATTTTGGCGTGAGCCATATTTTTAAATAATGCAGCGTCTATTTAAATGTAGCGTTATAGATGAACGTGTGCGTACCGAGGTCGGGGACGCTAGATAATGAACGATGAAAAACAACATAAAGACAAATTTTGTACTCATTAAAAAATAGTGCAAAGAAGATAGGGAATAGAGAAATATAAACGAACATGCAAAATCTCTTAGAGAATATTTGCTGCCATACTATATATAATCTACGACTGAATCTTCTCTCTTAGAGAGAGCTCAAAGTAAAAGTGGGCGTGGAACATTCTAGTTGCCATGCGTAACACCTCAACAGCTGAGACACATCTCACTTATATGACACGTTTGTGAGGGTGGCCGCCATATGTTGCATCGTTCACAAGAGGACTCACCACCGGGACTTCTCGTCCGAGCCGCGTTGGATAGTCATGTCACTTCCATCACTTTAAAATGTCACAATCACTTCTCATTTCCTCTACTTAGAGCCTCGCGTGTGGTTTTATTTAGCACCGTGTCTTACTACCCTTTCAGGTTATATGCTTATGTACTAATTACGTTAATGGTTTTAGGGATTGGGAAGGTTATATTAGAGGCAGTGCAATCTAATTTGCGTGGAGGGAGAATGTAAAACCATTTTGGGACTAACCTCAGTACACCCGACCGATATTCGAACCTCGATCTCCTCGTCATCGGCAGTCTAGTCTATTGCGAGAGTAGCGCCTTAGACCGTGCAACCACCGAATGGGGTATTGTATAGTGTAATCTGGCAATAGTGGTAGGTTTAGAACAAGGGTTCACTACCTTTTCCATATCGTGAACCCCCTACTCTCCCCCGTAATATGAGGGTGAAACTAAAAACCTACGTAGCCCATTTCATATTAATAAAAGAAAAAAATATATGTTCAAACGAACAGTAAAGGGGGAAGGGGGGGGGGGGCAATGTTTAAGCAAATTGTGAATAGCATTTTTTTTATGTGAAAATACATTAAAAAAATAACTTTAAAATCTGGATTTGTTTCCCGGTCGGGTGCACTAAATGGTTTTCCACTCTCACTCCACGCAAATGAGGGTGCACTTCCTTTAAATTAAGCCTTCCTAATCCCTAAGCCACTAGTGTAATTAGTACATAGGTGTATAAACCTAACGGCTAGTAAGGAGTCGTCCATAAACCACGTAACGCTTTTTTCTTACCTTTTTTTTAGCCCCCCCATCCCCCCAATGTAATATCATGTAGACATTTAGCCTAGCCCCCCCACCCCCACCCGCCTTTCCCCCGTGTTACGTAACTTTTCTCACCAAGAACGAATGTCATTATTTCATAGGGAAGTTTTGTTATACTAAAGGAGGTATTCAGAATTAATACTTCTTAAAATCCATTTTAAATCCTGAACATAAATGATTTCAGAGCGTATTATTATTTCAGACAGATACAAACAGATAAGACAGACACGTACAGACATAAAGACGTTGAGTTCAAATTCCTCAGGTTCATGAGATAAAAACTCTGCTATATTTATGTTATGGATCTCAGGTTTGCGATCTGAGTCATCATATAGAGAGCTATTTAAACAATTCTAGGCATATAACTTTTCTAAATTATATTGTTTATTAATCTACATGTTTACTTTAATTAACTTATCAATACCTAGACTCATTTTTAGTTCCAACATCAATCCTGGATCTTGGCTTCACTCTCGAAAAAACTAGATGACCAATGAAGTAGGGATCGGGGTTCGAATACCTGTCGGGTGTATTCAGAGTGGCTTTTCCTAAATGGTTTTATTCTTTCCACCTTCCTCATTTCTAATCCATTAGATAAATACAATAAAAACTATTTAGAATAACTACCATCTGACTATACCACTTTACAAAATGTATACTTAAAAGGTGGAGTTTTAAAGAAAATTTACCAGCACTTGCATAGAGGGTGAGTGGGAAACCATTTAGGAAAAGCAACCCTCAGTAGAACTGACTGCTATTCGAACCCCATCTCCCCAACATCGGCCGTCTAGTCTGCTGATAGAATGACAATTTAGACAAAGCGGCCACCGTAGCAGGTGTTTAATAGTTGCATGTTGCATATATATATATATATATATATATACACACACACACTGATTTATCAGAAGGTAAACGGTATTCACCTAACTTTTGAAAATAATTAATGATATTCGAAGCTTTACTTTCCATGACATGTTGCTGCTACGAAGAAATAACACTATTGATGGACTCCTCAAACTTGCCTTGAAATAAATTCTGTACTTCTGCTTCTTTCCATTACACTAAATCTTTTTGAGACACTTCCACTGTTTTTTCTCTTTCTAGATATCACTTTTTATACTCAATCAATGAACAAGTCTCCTCGTTTTGAAAAATTATTTTTGTTTTTTGTACAAACACAAGCGATTATCCACGGCCTATGTAAAAGAATGTGCAGTAGGAATCTAAATTATACTCAAAATCAACCATACTTAGAAATTAAGGCCGCTTTGACTAAAAGCTGCTATACAACTAAAAGCACGTGAGGGGGTCAGTAGATTGGACAAATCTAGACAAATGTTTTGAGTATAAACATGTACACTGTCATCTGCATGAAAATATGGGTTTTCGAATGCGCTTGACGTTCGTAGTCTCGGGAAGACAATGTCACCTAAGCGCACTCGAAAAATTGATAAACAAAAAAGTAATTGTTAAACTTGCATTTTCAACACCACAGGTAATCTAAAGTGTTATGTGGTTTATGGACGACCCCTAAGTAGAGATGTGAGACGGAAAATTTCCCTATTTTTTTACGGAAAATTTTCCAAAACGGAAAATTTTATCATTTCCTGTTGATTAAATTCAACTGATTAAATGGGTAATAATAACAGTAATAATAATTAGTGGTAGTGATGATAGTAGTAGTAGTAGTAGTAGTAGTAGTAGTAGTAGTAGTAGTAGTTGTTGTTGTTGTTGTTGTTGTTGCAGTAAGAAACACCTACTTCGGTGGCCGCAAGATCCAACACGCCACTCTCGTAATAGACTAGACCGCCGATGACAGGCAGATCAGGGTTCGATTCAGGTGCACTGAAGGAGGTTTTTCCTAAATGGTTTTGACTCACTCCACACAAATGCGGGTGCAATTCCTGTAAATTGAACCTTCCTTTTCCTTAATACATTAGCATAATTAGTACATAGGCGTATAACCCGAACGGTTAGTAAGACGCGATACTAAAAAAACTAGTAAAGAAACAAATGAATGTGAGCCTTAGAAGACCCGTTATGTTCTTAAAACATACTTCAATTTCTTATCATCAATAAGTTGACTAAAATAATTTTAAGGTTGGCCCAATATTTGTCTCCCCCTATCCTCCGTGCTTCCTAACCACCCCTCCCCCTTCTATAACCTACTCGTATTTTTACACACTATATTTTGAAGTACAATAGTTTCTAAACGCCACCTCCACAATTTAAACCCTCCACCGCAAGCCGCCACAGCAGAAAATTTTCCTATTCAAAATTTTTCTGAAAATTTTCATTTCTACCCCTAAGACGCGCTGTAAAGCAAACAAAAATAATAAAGTGTATAATAGGCCTACCCATGTATGTTGTAACGATACTGATTTGAACCCTTCTCATATAATTATTTAAAAAGTCATGGATGAAGTGCATTTTTCTTTAAAATATTGTATGTAAAATATCCTTTCAATACTTCATCCATGGAGAATAACGCGTTCTTCAGAAATAATGTCAAAGGATTGCACCATTAAAACTTTTTTCTTTTAAAAATCAACTTAGTAGTATTTACCAAAAAACCAAGTGACGCTAGCTCCATCTACCCAATAGGAAGGAAGCTAGCCTTCACAACACCTGTCGACAGGACGCTTTCGATTAGTTGGTTTTTACACTGATCTTGTGAGGTCCAAGGGGCAAGGGGTAGGTCATATATAAGCCACCTATGCGTATGAATACACGCAGTGCCGGTAGCATAAGACTAACAAAACAAATTATGAACAGTGCCGGTGACAAATCTACAGAACGTTGTAATAAAACAGTGCCACCAACTGAAATCCATGGATTACACATAAAATGTTACAGAGAAATAATCTGTAGTTCAACGAAAACTGTATCATATAAACTTATATCTTCATACCGAAGATAAAATCACTTTAATAAATCGTGTGCAACATTAAAGGTGTTATTTATTTAATTAAAATATCTCAGTATAAACCGTATCATAATAATTGGCATTCGATCACGGGGCTATAAATACCAATTATATCATTAAAATACAGTACCGTTTTAATTAGTACTCGATCATGGGTCAATTATCAGCTAATTAAACGGTATCACTTCAATCGGTGCTCAGCGAAAAACCATTATCACTATAAGATGTTATCTGATGTGTGTGTGTGTCTAGTTCAATTGAGCTTTGTACTAACCAGATGAGTCACCCTTTTCTTCATCTTATCGTATTCGATAGTTATGATTTATTTTATATTTGTACTAACCAGATGAGTCACCCAATTAGTAATCTTATCGTATTCGATAGGTATGATTTATTTTACATTTCAAACAATTCTCGTGTAAGCACTATATATAACACTTATGTTGGGTGTTTCATTTTTGTTCATTTTCTTATATGTTGGGTATATTTGGTTCGCTGTAAATTTGGATTTTTTTAAAGGCTGAAAATATAGTGAAAACATTTTGATATTCATCCACTGGGGCGGCCGCCTGGGGCTCCATACAGTGTAATAACCTAATACAACCTAACTTGGGCATGATAAAATGAAAATAGTCCCCATAGCTCTAACTCCTCACCTAATTTAACCACTCTAAAAAAAAAGTGTTTTTACACCCGCCATCTTCAAAAACTAGCTCCCTAAAACGGTTGTTTTGCAATTATTTCGTAAACCGTTCATTATAGTAAAAAATAAAGAAATGAGAATCATTTGCAAAACATGTGTTTAACAATTTTCTTTGTAATATTTAACGTTTTCGTAAACTCTCGCAGTGAAATGTTTGGAGTTTGATTACCATTTGTGGAATTTCCCTTAGAATATTTTGCTACCTATCATGCCCAGGTTACGTTAGGTTTGGAATTGTTATGTTTGGGGCTTATGTTCATATTTTCCTACTATCCCACTGTTATATAGGAGGAGGGGAGTGGGGCCGTCAAAAAACAATCCCGCCTGGACGCAAAATTTACTTCGGGCCGGCCCTGTTCACCCACTTCCGAAAGGGTGTTATGTAGCTTTTACAAATGGCGTATAGTGACTCTACTTATCAAAGTGACTAGATAGATAGATAGATGTATTTTCACTGCGGATGAATACGAAACTATTTTTGACAACTTTTTAAAGTACCGGAATTGTTATCTAGTCGAGTATGTGCCACATATGTAAGTGCGGCAATGAACTTCCTAAGGCCTAGAGTAAGTAAGTAATCAAGATTAAATCATCTTGTTCTAAAGACCAATGGCAGTACTTCACAATAATATTTTTTATAGATAATTAAATTTCACTATTTTGTGCTACCCCTGTCTGGAAAGTGGAAATGCTGAACAATTCAATTTCTTAATTTAATCAAATTTGATTTTAAAAGGGGGAAGGGGTATGAAGTTTATAATAAAATTGACGTGTGTGACAATTTTATTGTATTGTTTATGTACGTTCATTTTGTTAAAATGACTTGGATCTATTTTCAAATTGACTGTAAAATTTTAATTTCAATAAATTATTATTATTATTAGCACCGCGTCTTACTACCCGTTCGGGTTATACGCACTTACGCTAATGTGTAATGGTAGGGTGATTGTGATATGAAATGGAGGACCTACAGTTTAACGTGGAATTCGAACCACGGTGGAGGCCTTGCATTCCCCACATTCACAAGATGTCTTGTCAGAGGTGAAGGAAGGGTTTGGTAATCAGACCTACTGTTTAACGTGGAATCCGAACCACGGTGGAGACCTGGCATTCCATACATTCACAAACTGTGATTATTAATACACGTCTTGTCAGAGGTGAAGGAAGGGTTTGTTAATCAGATAAATATGTGCTAAACCCCAGGATTGAACCCCGGTCCCCCAGCACAGAAGTCTGACACCTTACCCCTAGACCACCAGGTCACCCTAATTTCAATAAAAATTGTTAGTAATGTCTAGTGTTATTTTTTTGTAAATTTTTCTATTGATTGTGAGTAGATGACAATCACCCCCTCCCCCCCCTCCCCATTTTAAATTTACCATGTATCTGGAAGTGTCTGATAAGTTTATTATCAAGTTAGTGATCAGAGGTCGCTCTAATCTTGACCGGGATAAGCTCGTGACAGTCTAACATTATTCCTTTTAATTACTTTGACATGCCATCATCTCCTTCCTTCATAATCGACAAACCAGACTAAATGAAATTTACATTTAGACCGCGTTAAACATTTTAAGATAAAAAATATAACTATAAAAAGATCCGACCTGCCGAAGATGTGAATCATTTCTCTGCCAAACTACAGATTAGGCCAGCTTATTGTTTTATGAAATTCTAAGTGGCTTGACTTCTAAGATGTTGCTTTGCCACGCCGTGGTGGCGCCACTGCACAGGAAGCTGCTCCGAGAGTAAAAATCAATGTCGTGTCGTTTCCTCGCAGAGCAATAACTTACATTCATTCTGTGTTTTTATATCACAGCATCTTTACAAAGTGTGGAAGCTCAAATAATTGATGGAAACTGGTCAATTCAAAAATTATTTCTTTGAAACAATATTAATGTAGTCAAAACAATGTGAAACCATTTTTTTTTTTATTCGATGAATAGACTATTCTTCAATCGGAACTAGTGTCCCCTTGTTATAGAAAAGGCCTTAGCTTACAGTTTGAAAAGATACTAGAAATATGTTCACGTGTTCATACGTCAAGTAATTCTATATATATGTCACTTTTGGTTGATAGTAGTATCAATACCTAATAAATATAACAAATAATAAAGTAACGTGTTCGACTTTCAATTAAAGTTTCTTTTCCTGGTGATCCTACTCTACCTGCTACAATGGTAGTTCCCCACCTTGCCATATAAGGTGATTCGGTAGCACACCGGCCTGGGTTAGGTTCCTTGCAGCATTCATTACAAAGATTGGACATAAAAATAGGCAGACGTACAAACTAGTTTCAACATTTTATCAAAAATCACGCTTTTATTATAAAGGTCAATATTGTTAACAAGGACTAACCAACCACCTTTGTGTAATTCTGGTTTGATCCATGTGGATATTTTCCACCTATCGTTTCTTACTACCCGTCCAGTCTATTAACATTTAGCTGCATTAACTGGGTGGGGGGTAAGAGAGGTAGAAGGGTGCGTGGAATCCACTTTTTTCAATCTGATGTGAACCCGAATCTAACAAATTAAATATTCTAGAAACCTAATTGAATTTTGAATATATTTTGTTAACTTGTTTCACGCTCGAATAAATATATTGTGATTATTTATATGTTTTATAAATTAGTGTAAAATAATTTAGAAAATGTTTTACTGTACAACTGTTTGTAATATCTCAATCTCAGCTGATAAAGTCAAGTTATCATCACAACATGCAATCCAATTACTTAAGGTTTTATCAAATGAATTTGTAATGTACTGTACATAACAGCTCAGAGTGGCAATCATTGAACATAAATGGGTATTTCATCTGTCAATATTTTTACTGGCGAAACTTATTAATCATCGAAACAGGATTTTTTTAAAAGTGAAGTCTAGGTGTTTGAATATTCGCATACCCCTAGTAGAATTTAGAGAAATTTACCCACTTTTTCATGTGGAGAAACTATTTGAGGAAAACCATCCTTAATACACTTTCAAACCCTCACCTTTATAGATGAGCCTCACATTTTATCTACGTATCCTCTGGTGCTAGTTTATCGTGTGTTAGATGCTTACAAAACATTATATAGTATCAAAAGCTTCACGCTATCTATCCTCTTTTCAATTTAAATTCATAACCTACTGCATTTTGTCACTATACCTTGATTTTCTTACCAACAAACATTAGGAGCACCTTTTAGAAAACATTAACATTTTTCCAGGCAAAATTGATATTATTATGTTATTATAATATTAGTGTTATTTTATAGGTATTGATAATATCGATTAAAAAATGAAAGTTACAGAAAACATGACTTGACGTATCAATACGTGAAAGTAGATCTAGTAACTTTTTACAACTATCATATATGCTCATTTTAATTTTTTTTTTTAGCACCGCGTCTTACTACCTATTCAGGTTATACGCTTATTTACTAATTGCACTAATTGTTTGGGGATTAGGAAGACTTAATTTAGAGGAAATATACCCTCATTTCCGTGGAGAGATAGTGGAAAACCACCCTCGGTGCACCCAACTGGGATCGAACCCTGATTTCTCCGTCTTCGGCAGTCTAGTCCAACACGACATTAGCTCGTTAAAGCACGCGGCCATCGGAGTGGTTTGTAATAAATTGAGCTATTATGTGTACACTTCTCATTCTAGTAAAATTAGGAACGTTGATGTCTTAGCTTTATCTTGAGTACTTCATGTAGCCTAAATAATGTTTGCGTGACGTATAAAACCTAACACCTCTTATCTTTAAGATACGATCTTTTAACTCTGGATTAAAGTGTTGCCAGGTCTCCTCGGATATTGACATTGAGCAAGGGTCACTATGTCTACCATTATAAAACTAAGAACAGGTAGTTTGGACATGATAGAGATATGGTGGTGGGGGGCACATCAGCCTCTTAGCAGAGTAAAAATGTAACGGGAACTCAAAAGTTAGAAACCATTTTATAAACTACTAAACAATAGAAGTAACAAGACTTGTTTGTAAGTGCATAGATAGCTCAAGTTTAAATGGAAGTGAATACGCAGAAACAACCTGTAGCTTAAGATTTCATTAGAAAGAATTAAATACGAGCGTGAATCTTGGACACTTCACTGACCACGTGCATATTGATAGTTGCATAATTTTGAAAGTGGGACAAGTAAAAGAAAAAAAAAAGGTAAAGGTTTTCAGAAACAAGCTGCTTGTTCTTTTTCCTGTTTCCTAGGAATCAAATGATCACTGGTCCAGACCATTGGAATTGGGGAGATAGTATTATCTAGCCAGGCCGATAATTTACCGGGTATTTAAGGTCCCTTAACTTTTAAGAATAAAAATGCAGACTTAACGCGTTCTCCTAAACATAGAGATAAAACATATTTTAATGGACTGACACATTTCAGTACAATTATAAGCTCACTTGATATTTCTCTGGGTAGAGTATTTTAATTTTTCAATTCTTTCACCATACCCTAAAAGACCCCTCCCTGAATAGTTACTCCAAGCCGTTTAAAATTTCACAATCTATGCAGAAATCTTATTAAAAATATGTTCTCTACAAAAGGGCGTAGGGGAGAGGCCCCTAAAAAGGAATGATCAATGGCCTCCAAAATTCATCTTGATACAGTTAGAATGTTCTATAAATACCTCCGACCGGTATTCGAACCCCTATCTCCGTGTCATAAGCAGGATAATATAACATGAGAGTGACGCCTTAGAGAAGTGTTTTCCAAACTTTTTTAATCGTGACCCTAAATATAAAGTTTCCCCGGCCTGGTGATCCAAAGTGTCATTTCTTAATATAGTTCATTCTTGGGTAGAGCTCTTTTTAGTTTATATTATATATCGATAAAATGTTATCAGATAAATTGAATCAATTTCAGTAATCTTATGAATATAAAACTACACAATATTTTCCAGTGAAAAAATAACTTCATTGTAAAATTTGGTATGTGACAAAAACAGTTTTTCAGTGACAACCATGATGCTGCTTCATTTGGTAGGTGAGCTATTGGAGTTTGAGTGATGTGTTGATGTACAGAGTACAGAGAAAATAATTCTCAGGAGACAGGCAATTCCCTAATTTAGTCTTGATCGTTACAAGACCTACAAATCCTTGTTCATTCCTTGTCAGAAGAGGGAAAAGAGTCGTTTCAACATCGCGAAATATTTCTGTGACCCTCGGGAACATCCTTGCGACCTTGGGTTTGAAAACCACCGCCCTAAACAATTCAGCCACTGAGGTGGTTGTGTATTTAACAAGAATATAATATTATCTCGTGATCTATGTATATAAGTTTATTTACTAACTACACAAAATTTAAAAAAATATCAATATCAATGGAGTTAGCTGTCCCTTAAAATATTTACATAAGCATGAATCATTACCAAGCGTTGGATTTTGATTACCTAAAAATCATCCAGAAATGATCTATAAATTCACCTAGAAATTAGAAAAAAATACTTCAAATTTTCAAAAAATTGCCTTATAAAAATATGAACAAAATTAATAGTTCTAATAAAATTCACACGACTAAATCAAACACGTACCTTACAAATATAAACTAAAACAGACATTGGCAATGAAAACCCTTAAACAACTAAACTTTTGCATTCTGCTAAATATATTATTGCTTATTGGTTTTCAAATAAGTGCTTCAGAAGTTAAGTTATCCCCTCCCAACGCAACCCTCTCCACCTTATTTGGAGTCTCAACGGGAATGTGTATTTTACAACCACGGAAGAGGATACAAAGTTCTATTATTATTAGCACCGCGTCTTACTACCCGTTCGGTTTATACGCACTTACGCTAATGTGTAATGGTAGGATGATTGTGAGATGAAATTTTAACGTGGAATCCGAACCACGGTGGAGGCCTGGCATTCCCCACATTCACAAGATGTCTTGTCAGAGGTGAAGGAAGGGTTTGGTTAATTGCATTCATTATCTTCACGATCCTACACCTGTGGAAACATTTCTGGATTGATAAAATATCGATAGCATTTAAAAATATACTTACTCTACGTGTAGGCCTTATTCCTTGTAATAATTCAAAAAGGCATAAAAATTACTATAGAGGACTCTTAAAAGGACGCAAACAAAGAAAATATTACCTAAAGTTCCTAAATGACAAAAACAAAAAAAACACTTTAAAATGTATATTTCTACAACCAGGTGATCATGAACAGTCATGTACTTATGAGCAGTGTATGTGATAAAACAATAAAAAGATAACATGTCATCAAAATCTGGGCCCTGATTATTACATACAATTAAATAGACTATTAGTATGTTAAAATTATCTAAAATAATTTGGTAGGCTTCCAGATTTATTACAGTAGTTTAGAATCGAGGTACTTACTTGAAACCTACGTGAATGAAGGTTTAGAGTTGGAGGATGGCTTACTAGAAATTATATTGAGAAAAAAACTAGTTATATACTTACACGATTTTTTACAGCATATTATATATTTGGTAAATATTTATTGCATTTATATATATATCAGAAATGGTTTAGTCCATTGGAATAATTCTAGTTAAATAATAGACAAACAAATCTTGAGGTTGATGTTAATTTGTTTAACATATTTAATTTTTTTTATATGGATATACTAACAAAACTACTTTAAATATTACATCAGGGTATAGTATATCTATTAAAATAGCTGACACGGACTTATATTAAAACTTATCTGATATGTAAGGCTTATATAATTTTTTATTTTTTTCAAAAGATTGAGCTTAAAACAATCAAGAATGACTTTATTTTACCTGTTTATCAAATTATTGTGTTAAATATTTAAATCTTATAACACTCTGGTTTTATTAAATCGAGGGAGACCAAAGATGACTTGGTGGAGGGCCGTCGATGAAAGATGGTAGAAAACTGGGACAATCGTGGGACAAACTCGTATGACCTGGATTCTTGCTTCACTTAAAAGACTTGACTCAATAATGTAGAAATTACAACCAAAATATATATGTACAGCTAAATGGTATTTAAGTACTTTTAGTTACCGTTTCAACTTTCAAACGCAAGTTTAAATTCAATTTATGTAAAAAAAAGTATTGTAAAGTAAGTGCCCCCCTCTGTGATTTAATGGTCATAGGTCCCAGGTTCAATCCCCGGTACCTTCAAAACCTATCTGTGAAACATTGGGTCTGAAACAGAGTAAAATTCAGCCTCGTGGCGACAAATGAGGAGATACTTGAGCACATACGTATTAGCTCCGGTTTAGAAAACTGAGATTGACGGATGGTGGACTGACAACATTGACACATTATATCTGCACATATTGGCACTATCATCGCTAACGGTGGTGGCCGCTCGGTCGATATAGCTCGCTTGCGGGCTCTCACACCATGGTGTTTTATTGTCTAGTAAGTTACCATAGTAGAACAAATATTTGAATTAGTATTATTATTGTAATTGGAGTGTGATTAGGACTTGACTAAACAAATAATATAGAAAGCTCCAGTCAGTGTAGAGATTATAAAAGAAAAACAAGCTAATGTTTGGAGGATCAATAAGAGGTAGACCAGGAATATGAACACTGACCCAATAGATGAGGGTAGCACCGCATTGCGCTAAACTGAGAGGGGGGGGGGNNNGTCTACGGGGGTCGATTATAGGTTCAGCTCTACTAATTCTTGATAATGTGTTGCACCGAAATGTGGCAACACGTCTCCCGAATCTTTGCAGTCACAGTACAACGTTAGTCAGACATTTCTGATAGCATGAATACAATTCTAGGGAAATTAAAAATTTGTAGATACAGTCTCTAGCAGGAAGGTACAGTAACTTGTCTGTAGAGGTAGTCTCTAGCAGGGAGGTACAGTCACTTGTCTTTAGAGATAGTCTCAGGATATCTGCATATCGTGGTGCCGGTTTATAGACGGAAGTGAATCACCTTGAAGTTATGCTGCAGTTTCCTCATGAAGGATGTACAGTCACAAGTGAATCACCGTAGAGTTATGCTTCAGTTTCCTCATGAAGTATGTACAATCACAAGTGAATCACCGTAGAGTTATGCTTCAGTTTCCTCATAAAGGATGTACAGTCACAACCCTAACTAATCAACGTTTAAAAAAAATTCTGGCTGCATTGTTATGAAATGTACTCCGATTCCTCGAGAAAAGGTTGGAATGTTTTATACACGGGATAGTTTGTTTTTTTTGTCACGTAAACAAATATAATTTAAATTTTTATTTTAACCTAAACAAACGACTATCTACGTTCCTTTTGACTACACGTTTCAGTGTGATCGTCTCTTTACTCACTTCACACCTTCCATTAAAGTTATCCGTTGAGTCATTTGGCCAGGTCAAGCTCCGGCAAGTTTACCAAGATGACGAATATTTAATTTAATTTAATTTAATTTAAAGCTCTTACGCTTTCATTTTTAATAACATGTACACGTATTATTAAAAAAATTAAAGCTTAAGAATTAAATGCCCTATTTCTCAGTGCTTATTCACACGGACAACATTTTGTATTTTCAGTATTTTTGTCGAGGTCGTTTGATTTCAGATTAAGATTCTGATTAGTTTTGGTCCGACATTAGCTCATCCGGTAGCGTGTCTGTCTACCTACTGAACTAAACAGTCCAGGTTTGATTCTTGGCATGGCTGAAAATATTATTGTATTATTATTATCATTGGTTAAATTGGGACTTACCCTTTTATAAGGATGACTTAACGACCAGGGTTGGGATGTTGTGCCTGTTCTAGATTGAAGTTAGTTTATACGTCGTGTGCTGACATCAGTATGTCCAAATAGTGCACATTAAATACCTCAAGTTTAAAAACCTCGAATAAAAAAAAATTGTGCATCTGACTAATAAACCAGCTTTATACGTCATCACAGTATGCACAAAATATTATAGATACTTTTTTTTATATCTTATACATTGTAGTTTATATTTAATGTGTTATGTAGTTTTTGACTATGCCCTGACCCATCCGATCTGGCCGCATATTTACGGAAGTTAAGTAGGGAGTAAAAAAAGATACTGTCAAAAGGAAATTAACCAATATTTACTTTGAGGTAAAGTGTGAAACATTTAAAGAAAAGTTACCCCATTAGATCCTGCCGAGATTCGATCCCCGACCTCTCTGCTCTGTGTAGTGTGTAAACCGACCATATTTCATCAGAACAGACGTCTGGCTATATAAGTATAAGATCCCTGCTCTATGTTGAGTGTAAACCGACCATATTTCAGCATAGCATGACGTCTGGCTATATAAGTATAAGATCCCTGCTCTATGTTGAGTGTAAACCGACCATATTTCAACATAGCATGACGTCTGGCTATATAAGTATAAGATCCCTGCTCTATGTTGAGTGTAAACCGACCATATTTCAACATAGCATGACGTCTGCAGTGACTCACTCTCGAAATTTTGCGGAAAACAACATGAAAGCGGTTGAACCAATGTCAACCTACCGATAGAACTAGTTGGTTTCTGACAGTCATAAGAGGAATGTGCTCACTATACACGAGTCACGGGAGCAGTGACCAGTGAGTGACGTGGACGACTCCTGGATACAGCCTTTACGGTGACTTTGGAACGTCGCTTTCCTGAGACGGGTCCGATGAAAACTATTTTCGAGTGAAGAAGAGCTAGAAGTGGTTCTCACAATGTAACGCATAAGGTCTTTTTTTTTATCGACGCGTCTCAGTGCGCGTTTGAGCTATACTCAATACACTACTAATTGCTCAATTGTGTTAGGGATGAGGAAGGTTGAATTTAGAGGAAGTGCACCCGCTTTTGCGTGTAGGGAGAGTGGAAAACTTAGGAAAACCGTACGGTATTTGAACTCCAGTATCCCTGTCATCTACTAGGAGAGTGGCGTTTTATCCCATGCGGCCAAAGAAGCGGCTGACCATCCGTGTTATTAAACATAACCTTGAAACGTAAGATGACGATAACAAACATCGCGCACATGCACATCAGCTGATGTGAATTTGCGTGCAATGTGGCCACCAAACCTCGGAGGTCCGTGAAGTTGGCAGCACTCATAACGGCACAAATTAATAGACCTATACTAATATTTAGTGCTGAATTTGTGTTACAAGAATATCCTTTTATAATAATTTGTGCCGCTATAGTTTTCGTGTTAACACCAACAAATCTTGAGTAGTGTTAACTTCACGTAGCAGCACCTACGGCTCTGAGACTTATGTCAATAATTAGTGCTGAATGTGTGCCGCAAGAAATACAACTCCCATAATTTGTGCCGCTATATTTTTTTGAGGAAACGCCAATAAACATTGGGTGCTATTGGCGTCATCCATTACAGCACAGATTAATTATTAGACCTATGCCCATATTTAGTGCTGAATTTATGCCACAAGAATATCTTTTCCTCATAATTTGTGCCATTATACATAATTCTCACTACTATATTGTGAGAGGGAGAGAGAGGATCTCGCCATCTTGAGAACAGCGATAAAATGGTGGCACCCAATACAAGACAAAATCAAACTTGCTTGGGTAGGATTTGAAACCGATACCTTCTCTAATGGATTGGCTGTATTATTACATTGTAATATTGATGTTAAAGTTTTTGGTAGTTAATAATAAATATTTTAAGGAATATATGATTGAAAGTGTTCTCATAGTAAAATAAGGAGGCCTAACATATTCTTCTGAATTTGTCCTTGTTAGTAGCAGGGAAAAAAAACTGAACAGTGATTTACTAAAGACTAGAAATTAAAAAGTAAAACCCTTTGGTTAGCGCGGATTCCCTTTAAAACAAAAATAAATAAGACATAAAACAAATTCTGTTCAAGAGAGGAAGGGTAGACTATCATTGCCAAGGCCGAGAATTGAACACCTAAGTACCTCTCGAGTCAACGTTAAGCACGCTGACGCTGAGCTATGCCCTTTTTTATTTTTTTAACTATTATCAATATTTTAGGGATTATGTGTTTTAAAATGTTTGCAAAAAAAACAAACTGAGCGTAATACATAAATGCATGTTGTTAAGCGATAAAACATTGTGTCCTAATTTTTTTTTACTGTGGCTTTTAATACCAGAGTTGAGCTTTTATAGTCAAAGGTAGGGCCTACCTAAGAGAAAATGCATCAACTTTCGCTTATGGATAAAAGGTAAAACTTATTTCGAAAAAAAAAAAAAAAACACTTTCACTACCCGGCTGAGATTCAAACTAGAGTTCCTGCCTACCGGTTGAGTCAAGAGCACAGATAAGGTATACATTAGACTCAGGGCCCCCAGTTTAAAATGGCTGCGCTCATTGGGAGATCTTGAGTCATTCAACATGGATATCACTAGGTGCCATCATGGGGATATTTTTAATCTATTTTTAAACATGGTTTCTCTAAAGCGACGATCCGAATATCCATCTCGGGGTCAATCAGCTGACTTATACAAAGCTAAGTTCAGGTAGCGACCCAATTCCTTATTCACATAATCCTACCTCACAAAGAGCTTAGCAGACTGGGCAATACGATTACAATGGTTCCTTTATAATGAGCATGTTAAAAGTGAGTCGTTAAATAACTGCACATTTGGAAGCATTGACACTAGCGAACCCCAGTGTTTATGAACTCAACCTGGCTCAAGGAGCGCAGCCAAGGCTGAAGACCTGTATATACCTTGTTTGTGGTCAAGAGCCTGCCACTGTTTCTCGGAAATGTTAAATCTACTCTCACTAACCGAAAAACCTCTAGTTAAATTTATGAGCACTTTTACTTGTACATTACAACTGAACTTTGTAAAAAATTATTGCAGACATACCTAGTTTAATTTTATTTGGTAAAGGGCTTATTTTAACAATTAGCGCGCATTATCTTAGAGTTTTCGTTGAATAAATTGGATCGATTTTTCTTAATTTGAAGTAATTTTTTAACACTTTTAATGTAACTATATTTTTAACAACGTTTAGGTGATCACAATAAGGGCCTTGCCTATGACAAATATTCAAGAATTACTACTGTTGACATTTCTGTGTGTAGATAATTAAACTAAACGGATCTTCTGAAGAAATAGTTTATTTATCTTGGCCAAATATTTGACATATTAATAATATATATAATATTAATATGTCAAATATATATATATATATATATATATATATANTATATATATATATATATATATATAGATCTTAACTCTCGCTCCCCCCCCTCTCCCCCCTCCCCCTCTGACACACACACAACCTCACCCCCAACCTTAACAGGCACTTATTCTAAGCGCCCACGCCTGGGTTCGAACCAAAGTTCCGTAGACCTGTAGCCTACCAATCTAACAACAAATGTCGTGTTTGGTTAGATATTAATAAAACTTTTAATAATGATAATAATAATAATAATATATGAATAGGAGTTTGTTTGTTATAGAAGTGAACACAAACCTATTTTCTATGGACCTATACATAGCTTTGTAGGACACTTTTGTTTTCCTTTTTGGCATCGCGTCTTACTACCCGTTCGGATTATACGCTTATGTGCTAATGGTTTTAGGAATTAGGAAGAGTAAATGAATAGGAAGTGTGCCCGCATTTACGTGGATGGAGAGTGGAAAACCATTTTGGAAAAACCACCTTCAGTACACCCGGCCGAGATTCGAACCTCAATCTCTCCGCTATCAGCAGTCTAGTCTACTGCGAGATTAGCACCTTAGACCCGCTTTGGGTCCCTGGAAACGAAAGTTACCCTGGTACAAAAGCGTGGAATGGATCTTTGTGAATCGAATGGTGTAATTCAATAGGTGGAGATGGGGCTCACAACACATTGTATTCGCATTTGTATATACTTACCCCCTCCCCCTTTTGTTCTCCTACTGCCGGATAGCTTCGCTAAGAAACGTTATTGGCCCAATTACTTTCTGGCATTTATGAAATTCTGCTCGACTAAAATTCTAGCCTCTTATCCCCGGGGATGGACTTGAGCCAATGTTAGGTCCATTTCTGTGGGTGGCCTTGGAGGCTGTCTACCTGATCTGCGGTCATTCCTCTCCGCGTGACCTTGATCTTCCCTACCAGACTCCAGCTAGCTCTGTCTCGGTCTCTTTAGTCTCTCGAGATGAAGTCACAGCGACACCCCGGCCTGCTCATGTGTCTCTTTTTTGTAGTCACTCTGTCTTACTACTCGTTCAGATTGTACGCAAATGTGTTAAGGATTAGGAAGGTTACATTTAGAGGAAGTATGTATGCCCGTATTTACTTGGAGGGAGGAAAAGCAACCTTATTACATACTACCAGGATTCGAACCCCGATATCACCATCATCGGCAGTTAGGTCTATCGCGAGAGCGGTGCGATAGACTGGCGTTTTTCAACCGGTGTGCCGCGGTAGTGTGGGTAAGATTAATAAATAAATAGAGAAGAAATATTGGGGAATAAAATTAGATCTTCTTAAAACCATGATCAATATATTATTTTTAAATAACACAACTGGAATTTTAGTTAAATAGATTTTAAACACAATCTTATGCTAATACTCGTTTTTTTAATGACAAAATCTCTCTTTAAAAAAGTGACAGTGTGCCTTGACTATTTTATTACCCGTTCGGACTATTAGTCTTTTTACATTAATAGGACAGGGATGAAAAAGGTAGAATTTAGACCAAATGTACCCACATTTTCGTGGAGGGAGAATTTATATAATGCTGCTACCGATGGGAAATTTATATCCTACACAATATATATATTAGGGCTGGGCTGATGCCGATAACCGATTAGATTTATCGGTCGATATTGGTACACTCGGCCAAGGATAATCGTTTTTTTTATCATGCCGATATTTTACGCCAATAATTTAAAATCTATAGATATATTTTAAATTCTAAACTCATGAAAATATAATTCATAGCTCAAACAAAAATATTGAAATACAATCTCTCGCATGTAAACAAACACAAATTCTTTAATTCTGCGTTAGATATGTTATTTTATAATGAACAGCTAAACAAACATTCTAAACACAATGATTATTATTAGCACCGCGTCTTACTACCCGTTCGGGTTATACGCACTTACGCTTAATGTGTAATGGTAGGGTGATTGTGAGATGAAATGAAGGACCTACAGTTTAACGTGGGATCCGAACCACGGTGGCGACCTGGCATTCCTCACATTCACAAGTTGAGATTAATACACGTCTTGTCAGAGGTGAAGGAAGGGTTTGGCAATCAGATAAATCTGTGCCGGGACCAAGGATTGAACCCCAGACCCCTAACACAGAAGTCCGACACCTTACCCCTAGAACACCAAGTCACTAAACGAATTAAACAAAATAAACCATTCAATTTTACTCACTTTAAGGCTTATTTCAAATTATGAAATACTTGATAAACATATTAGTGATATAGATTTCCTCAAGTAACAAAGTTAAACACTATCAAAAACAATATTAGGTGGGTCAGTATGAGTTGAGCCGAGGCCCGCGCATGCGCACAGCATTTTTCTTTATATTTAAATAATTTTTGTTTTGGATTTGAGTTATTTATATTTTATATAACCCCTATTTTTTCCGTTGGCTGAATTAACCAAACAAAGAATTTTTATTTACCAAATTGTAACTTATTCACACAACAAAAACAACTGATACGTCCATGATAACGTATCATTGTTGTGGTATTGCGTGCTCTAGGGGCTAGCTGCACAGAACCGCGTTCAGTAATCATATGTTTTACTTTTCTTCACGATGCGTGACGTCGGCTGCATGCCGATTACTGAGCGCTCGCTCTATCGATCGCTCACTGAGCACTCCGCGAGATCAGTTCTTAGAGCGCGTTCAAGTGTATTGTCGAAGTACCAACTTACCACTGTTGTAAATAGTTGTTTAGTTATTTTGTCGTTTAACTGAGAATTAATTGATCATTTAATTGAGAATTAATAATATAACAAACAGCAAAGACAAAACTTTTCACTGATTGAGAATATTTTTATTTGTACTTTAATAATAAATACCAAGAAATGTCTTTAGTGGATTTTTTTTAGTATTGTTATTGTACACTTTTGTAATATTGGAAAAAAAACTAAATCGTTATCGGCAATATCGGCATCGACAATATCTGCAAAAGGGCTTATAGGCCTACCCTCATCGAAAGCAGCATGGTATACGAGTATATCACGTCACTCTCTTGTTGGGCCGTATTGCTGGTGACTGGTAGATAGGGATTCGAATACCGGTCGGATGAACTGAAGAGTGTTTTTACCTAAATGGTTAGCCACGCAATTGCGGGTACATTTCCTTTAAAATTCTACTTTCTTCATCCTTATTTCATTAGCGTAATTTAATGTAAGCGTTTCATGAAAATTACTTTAAGGGCACTTTAGAGAAGCGTAAATTTCCAATTTTGATCATATAGTATATCTACAACTATTTTGAGATACGAAATATTTTATCATTGTAAAGTTGTAGTACTGTTAAAATTAAAAATAATTAATATGGAATACATTTTTATAAAATTAATAGTTTCTCATCTATAAGCAAGCATATATATTTTTATGGAGTACTGTAATTGATTGTTATACTCTTTGGTTGACAAAGATGTTCCTCTTTTCTCAATGTTTCTGTAACAGTGTGTATTATTACTTTTATGCTCTTTGGTGGAGTTTTTCTGCTACAGTGTATATTATTTCGTTTCACAAATTTTTATACATTCTTAATAAATGTCTTTATTTTAAGATTAAAGAAAGAAAAATTCTTTGCGGTGCACCGTTCCATTTATTTTTAAATAAATAAAACTAAGAGAATATGAAACCAGGTATACCCGTAGTTTTAAGTGTTTTAAGGAAAAGCATGGAAAGTAAAAAAAATCGTTATCTTCTGTGAAAACCTTTTCTTAGTTTCAACTCCTCCATTTATTTTGTTTTATCCCTCTTTCCTTTGTCATGATTGTTTTAGATTGCACACTGTGTGTCGGAGACTTCCGTGAGTATTAGGAAGTAGGGGGGAGGAGGGAGGGGGAATGAGCCTATGAGGCCTGACCAAGGTTTTTCAGGTTTAATTTTCTAATGGAACATCTTGCCTTCCTGAAGTGGTCTGAATATATAATTTGGTATTGAGGAACTAATGATTGATTAACTTCCCTTAATTAACTGTCAAGAACGTTCCACTTCAAGTGCTCCACCCATGAAATAGCCACAGTCCACTTTTACTAGAAAGGACCTTATCTGAAAGTTAGTAAATTCACGTATTCATGAACTTGTCAAGTCATGTGATCTGCAGCAGTCACTTTGGATACTTAGATTTTTGCTTAGCATCACGTCTTACTACCCGTTCGGGTTATACGCTTTTGTACTAATCACGCTAATGGTTTCAGGGATGAGGAAGGATATATGGGGGTGACCTGATGGTCTAGGGGTAAGGTGTCAGACTTCTGTGCTGACGGCCGGGGTTCAATCCTCGGTCCCGGCACATATTTATCTGATTTCCAAACCCTTCCTTCACCTCTGACAAGACATCTTGTGAATGTGGGGAATGCCAGGCCTCCACCGTGGTTCGGATTCCACGTTAAACTGTAGGTCCTTCATTCCATCTCACAATCACCCTACCATTACACATTAGCGTAAGTGCGTATAACCTGAACGGGTAGTAAGACGCGGTGCTAATAATAATAATAAAGGATATATGTAATGGAAGTGTACCCGCATTTGCGCGGAGGTAGAGTGTAAAATCATTTTGGAAAAAACCACCCTCACTACACCCAACCGAGACTCCCCGTCATCGGCAGTCTAGTCTACTAGTCGTGAGGACGAATGAAGAGATACTTGAATAAAGAAGTAGCAGCTTCCAGTTTAGAAGACCGAGATTAACGGCTGGAGGGCGCGTTGTGCTGACCACATGACACCCTAAATCCGCAAATGTTGGCACTATCTTCGCCAAAATACGGCGGCCGCTCGATCGGTATAGCCTGCTTGCGGGCTGGCGTCATGTTGTTTTTTTACTTTGAGCTTTCTATGAAGAATATTTACAATTCCCTTTCACAGGAGCCACGGTGCTCAGTCGTAAGGACCCGGCCCAACGTACGGTGGCCGGGATGCGCTCTGGGCCCGCGCACGTTTCATATAAACGAACACTAAGACTGTCTTTGCCACCTTCCGGTACTGACAGATCTCTAAACATCCTGTCGGGGTGGCCTCTGGGCAATGTGACGGACGTGGCCCGGCATAGCTTAGACCCCGATAAGGTCATCTGTGTGTGAGGAGGGGGATACTCCCTTCTCGACATGCCCTAAGCGGTTGGTAGTGAGTACCCGTGTAGCGGGTCAGGGAACCTCCTCGAGGTCCCCAACTCAGGACAATCGGTCTCAAGAATGGTTCTGAGGGGGCGGCAGCCAATATGTTGGGAGAAAAAGTACGAGGACGACGGTTGAGGATACGGCTGTTCGGAGGCTGAGCTTCTGATTTCCTCGTGGTGGACGATCGCTAGGAGGAACCAACTCCTCCCTCCATCCGGTCCCATTGGAGGGGGGATTTTTCTCAAATAAAAGGCATCAGAGCCCGGGGATAGTGTAGCTAGGAAGCCCTTCGGGGGGTATCTCCGGAGATTTAGTGGATAACAATTACCTTTCACTATCATTGAAGTACTTCCTTGGTGGGATGAAGAGAACGGATAAGTTCTAGTTCCTCCACGAGAGAGTGTTTAAACCTCTATTCAAAAAATCTCCTAATTCCACTGGCGAATTCCTTTCCAAGGGGGATAACTCAAGGAAGTGATTACAATATGTACTAGTGCAATACCTTAGCACAAACCTTGCTTTCAATCCTTTAATAATCTCTACACACAATAGTTATGGTTCTCGCCGGTGTTAATGCTCACCCTGACTCCTTTGTGGTGGAGGAACTCGACCATTGTTATCGGTACTTATCTCCGTGATAGAACTCTACCATTGTTAGCAGACTACTTATCTACGTGATAGAACTCTACCATTGTTAGCAGACTACTTATCTACGTGATGGAACTCGACCATTGTTACCGGGCTACTTGTGTACGTGTTGGAACTCAACCATTGTTACCGGACTTCTTGTGTTCGTGGTGGAACTCGACCATTGTTACCGGATTACTTGTGTCCGTGATGGAACTCAACCATTGTTACCGGACTACTTATGTTCGTGGTGGAACTCAACCATTGTTACCGGACTTCTTGTTTTCGTGGTGGAACTCGACCATTGTTACCGGACTACTTGTGTTCGTGGTGGAACTCGACCATTGTTACCGGACTTCTTGTGTTCGTGGTGGAACTCGACCATTGTTACCGGACTACTTGTGTCCATGGTGGAACTCGACCATTGTTACCGGACTACTTGTGTCCGTGGTGGAACTCGACCATTGTTACCGGACTACTTGTGTTCGTGGTGGAACTCGACCATTGTTACCGGACTACTTGTGTTCGTGGTGGAACTCGACCATTGTTACCGGACTACTTGTGTCCGTGGTGGAACTCGACCATTGTTACCGGACTACTTGTGTCCATGGTGGAACTCGACCATTGTTACCGGACTACTTGTGTTCGTGGTGAAACTCGACCATTGTTACCGGACTACTTGTGTTCGTGGTGGAACTCGACCATTGTTACCGGACTACTTGTGTCCATGGTGGAACTCGACCATTGTTACCGGACTACTTGTGTTCGTGGTGGAACTCGACCATTGTTACCGGACTACTTGTGTCCATGATAGAACTCTACCATTGTTAGCGGACTACTTGTGTTCGTGATAGAACTCTACCATTGTTAGCGGACTACTTGTGTTCGTGATGGAACTCTAATCCCCCAAGTGAACAGATATAGTGCGGCAGGAGAGACATACCCCCTAACAGCCCTCTGATAACCCTTGGACCGCGGATCATTTAAATTAATCATTAAAACACATTAGTTAGAATCATAAACGGAAGATGGGTTGAATGTATTGGTTACATCTAATATCAGGCCTACGACTTGATATTCAAAATATCTATCTATAGTATAACACATTCAAAGTGTCCTTACAATTCCCAACTGTAGACAATTACAGAAACAATAGCTTCATATATTACTCGTATATCAGATGCGCTGCTGCAAGGATAGCGGTAGCGCCCTTTTGAGTGTCATGTTCGTATTTTACCTCGAAACCCCTTTTTAAATAGCCAGATTCTTCTTGCTTCAGGCGATCGGGAGGACTTCGCCCCTAGACCCCTCGTATCATCATAATACTACATCACTGGGGAAAATAAACAGCATTGAGTTGGAAAATCAATTTTTTGTTTTAAAAAACCTTTAAGAAAAATTCAATAAATTTAAGATCAATATTGATATCATTTTACTATATAATTACTAGAATTGTTTTACAGATAGTTGATAATATCTATCAAAAGTGATATCAGTAGAGCACATGACTTGACGTATGAATACATGAAGAGGATATAGTGACTTTTCTAGCTGTGTATTCTACCTATGAAAATTGGACTGAATTTGAAGTTGGCACTAATGTATTACAAACTCAATAATAAATCAAGACCATCTACAATACCCAAACCTTAATGCAACTATCGATTGTATTCAAAATGGCGTCCATATCGGTTGGTCGTAATTGGAAACATATGGCTGTATCCGGTAAACTTTCTAATTTCTGCCTTGTCATTTTCGTTTAGTTAGTGTAGTTCGTGTATTTAGATATTCTTTCCCGCGTTTTAAAAGTGGTATTAACTGTTATAGTTGGCTGATCGTGCTGTGTACCTTGATGTAAATCCAATTATGGGGCTACAGATACTTCACAGAGAGAGAAGTGGATTAAATGTATCCATCGTGATAAATTTGTAGTGACAGATAATACATTAGTGTGTATTAAACATTCCGTGGACAAATTTATCGTTAGAGAGGATGTATTTGCTGTGGTTGATGGTGAATCAATAACTGTTCCCCATAAAAAACAAAAAAAACTTTGAGATGATGCCTACCCCAGTATATTTCCAAGTCAACCTTAATATCTCACTTTGAAGGATAGAAAAGATTGTTAGTTAGAAAAGAAAAGGATTTTAGAGAATGTTGTGACAAATACGTCATTTCTAGTTTTGAAAATTTTAAAAGTGAAGTTATAGAACGAGACACTAAACCATTTATTTTGGTAATGAATGAAGCCCATGTTATTTTTTATTAAAGTAAACGACAAGACATCGACTGACATTCCATCTCTTGCTGTAAGTTTTAAAATTACTAATGATTTGGTTGTTAAAGTTTTCTATAAAAACTTGCGTTTGCCCAGAAAACTTAAAAAGTATTGTGGAATCAGAAGATCAAGATGATCTGAAGTGTGATAGACAGATGGACTAAATTATACAATTTGCTAACTCATCTCTAGAGTTATAGCGATGAGATCTTTGATATTAGTGATAGAGTTAAGCTTCTAATAAATTTCTTGAAAGAAGCATTAAATTCTAATAGTTTTGATGAAGGAAATATTATTAAAATAAAATTTGTTCTGGAACAATTGGAGCTGTCATTCGTAAAACAAATAAGATATTCCCCAGAAAGGTATAAAGGAAGAAAGATATTGGGAATGGTAGAAAACGGTGTATATGTAGATGCAGCCACGACAATGAAAGTATTTATGTCTTCGTCTTTGCATTCACAAAACAAATGTAATTGGTCTTTTCCCCGTAAAAAACCTACAAGCTGATATATTATATAACCTCATGATTGACGTATTGAATGTGATAAATGAACTTGGGTTTCATGTTGTGTGTTTGGTTTCTGACATTAATCGTGGGGATAGAAAGCTGTTTGAACTATTGTGTGGTGGAAGTCTTAAAAATTGTATAGCAAATCCAGCTACAGTAGCCTCATGGCTTCTTTGGTGCTGTCTGACACTTCACAGCGGACTTCTGACAGTCAACATTTAAGTATATACCTAAATTTTGATTGTCAGAAGTGACAGCTGCTAAACACATGTTTTTGCAGATCATATGGTTAGGCGTAGGGATACATAATTTGGTCTGGTAACTTTTCAAAGCCCTCAGCTGTGAGCTGTCAATCAGCACCAAAGAAGCCATGGGGCTACTGTAGTCCTTCAAGGCCAATTTTTCTTAAGTTTGACCCTGTTCATATTCTGAAGTGCATCCGTAATAACTTGAACAGATGTAATGAAACATTTACTATTTTAGATACTTTGTCGAATACTGATGAAGGCAAAAGTGTCGTGTGTAAATATACAACAGCCTAGGCAAAATTTTCAGATCTTAGAGATTTATTTTGATCAGGAAAAAATATGTTGTTAAAACTCGCACCAAGTTTATCTAGAAAAAGCCACCTCGGTGGCGTTGTTGGCTAACGCGCTTGTCGTATTGAGCTCGACTGCTGAGGACGGGGAGATCTAGGTTCGAATCTCGGTCGGGTGAACTGGGGGTGGGGGTTCCTAAATGGTTTTCCACTCTCCCTCCACGCAAATGCGGGTTCACTTCCTCTAATTTAACCTTCCCAATTCCTAATCCATTATTAATCCATTAGCGTAATTAGTACTTAAAGCGTATAACCCGAACGGGTAGTAAGACGCGGTGCTAAATATTATTATTATTATTATTTATCTAGAAAAATTCTATACCCTACGTCTATTGAATGTCAGAATGTCTCCTTAGCTGTTAATATTTCTGATTTAAAGAACATTGAAAAACCAAGGTATTGATGTCAATGATCGAACTGTTCAATTTTTAAAATTATTTGCCAAGTGGTGGACAATTAGTAATGTTAAACACCCAATGAAAGAGAAATATACCAGAAATGTTGATGCTACTCCAATTACTGGCACTAATGATTCAAAACTGTTGTTACCTCACAATTTACGAACTTATTTAGATATCTGGCACTTATCAGATACAGAAGGAAAACTTACTAATGATACGAACATTGCTATGACCCACACCATTTAATCAGTAGTTGAATTATGCAAATATGTATTTAATACGTATGGCTGTGACTACATTCTGACTTCTTAATTACAGACTGACAGTTTAGAAAGAAAATTTGGTGCCTTAAATATATAAATAAGTATATCATAATAACTATTGAGTATATTATTATATATTATATATACTCAACAGTATTTTGTTTTCGTTCAACCTATACGGCGGCCATATTTATTATGTATTAGGGTATGAGTATTGTATATGGTCCTGATTAAATGTTGGAATAGGTTTTTAGAATGTGTGCCATTGATTTTACCCCCAATAATGAGGGGAGTGATGCAAAATGTGTCCAAAAGGTTGTCAAACGTGCATTGAAAGGTATAACAACCATTACTTGTTCTACATTATTTACTGAGAAGGAGTTTGATACTCATCACTTATCAGATAACACATGTTCTGTACTTGTAAATGAAAGAGAGAACATTGAACAAGATAATAAACGATAATTACCACGTGTTTAGCGATAGCGAGCTCAGGGATAATTTAGGGAGGGGCTAAAACCCCAGTAAAAATAGTTGGTATAATATTATGATACATAATTCCACTTTAATATTATGTTTTCTATAGTATTAAAATATTAATTAATTATTCTATGAAAACATTAAGCGGAAAAAGGTCAGCGTTTTTTTGCAGTTTTTATAGCAAAACAGTTTTCGGCCTAGGCCCTAAATAAATAAAATATTTCCCCAGTAGAAACATATAGAGTTTAATTTTCTTCACATGCTAATATCAACAGTTGTTGAATATGTTTTAACATATCGTCATTAGATGAAATACTTTTTAAATGAAGAGAAAAAATATTATTTAATTCAGTACACCCATGATAGATAGATATTCATAAAGGTTTAATATCACCATGTGAAGAAAGTTAAACTCAACGTTGCTACTGGAGCAATATTTTATTTATTATAGCAAAAAAAAAAGTTTTGCTATAAAAACTGAAAAAACACTTACCTTTTCATGCATCCCACACATTCCCACCTTAATTTTGAGGGTGTTAGTGTGTCATATTGTTGCTAATGCACGTCTTATAAGGGCTGGCAGGGGGGCGTGGGGTGCTGTCAAATGTTTGTTAATGGACACAGACTGACGAGTTAGTTTAGTTTTTGAGTCTCTCTCCGTGCTGACGTACTATCAGATCTCCCGTTTCTCGGCGATGAACTGAAGCATGTCACGCAGCACGAGCCGGGCACGTATGCGAGTGCTCCTCCCTCGTGCATTGGTTCTTTCTCCCCCCCCCC
>CABFVZ010002392.1:6580-51620 GCA_902151445.1 Timema monikensis | reverse complement strand
GGGCATAAATTGACACAATGTTAAAATCTTCTACAACCTTTTCCCTATTAGTTTGAAACGTGTTGTATTTTGCTAGCCAATATATTTATATTCGGTTCATAGCTTGTACTCAAGAGTACACAAGATGCACTAAGTACGATCCAAGTCCAATAACCGGTGACTTCACAAAGTTCATTGTAACATGGCTGTGAACGTACACCACGTTGGGAAAATATATATCTAGTGTTGTTGTTTCATGGTGACTTACCACCCACCAGTACGCGTGCCATAGACTTGCCATCCCTTTTTTAGAGTAACGAGATCAGTCTTTTTTCCTCGGCAATTTTGTATTTCTCTTTGCGTCGACTAAACTTGAGTCTTGATCTAAAGGTTAGTGATTTTGTGGTTTTAATAGGTTTCACTTTTAATGGTTTTCTTTGAGTTTAAATTATTCTTTAAATTAGAGTATGACTATTCATATTGGCTCAATTGTTTAGTTGATTGTGTACATAATATTATTATTTTTGCTTACTCATTGGCTTGAATCGATGTTTCTCGACCTTTTTACTGGCGTAACGCCCTTTGATACATCTTCTATATTTCGTGGCAGCCTTTGTGCAAAATGCCCTTATGTCCAGGACCTCTTATTTGAGTAAACCCTTATTTAAAGACACGCTTAAAATGAAAATCCCTTTTCTTAGTTACAAATATACATAAGAAACACAAATTAATGTTGACTATACCAATAACATTTTTTGGGACAATTTATTAATATATTTGCAGCTTCACTAAGCAACACCCTCCCAGGTGTTGTTGCCCTAAGGGACCACCGTGGTGTCACCTAAAGTACCTCTGTCAAATAATGAAAAAGGAAAGCGTGTTTTTTTATATTCACAGCCCAAGTTTATCCTGTGTGTCCTCTGGATACAGGACGAATCTGGAGAGCTCCTTAGGTTGCAAAGCTGAAGGCTCTAGGTCCGACTTACATGACAGGGTTTATCGGCAGCCTTTTACTAGTGTTGTGCCGGGGTAGTATTGCAAAGTCGCTCAGCGTAACAACCAACCTAAGCTCACCCAAATATTTTATATTCTCACACTAGCTATCTAGTATAACTATTGAAACAAATTTAAGTTGAGCTTGTAAAATGTAAATGTAACAACATGTTTTTAAATCGAATACATTAAATAACTACTGTTTCTTGAATATTTAATAGTTTAGTATTAATCAGATAAATCAGAATAAATACAAAAGCTATAAATGTGTTTGGTAAAATTTAAGTTTTGAAGACACTATTTTGAAATTTTGAATCAAAACAATTAAATCATTGAACCATAAAACACGTCGTTATTAAAATAATTATTACATCAATGGTTTTAATTAAAAATAAAGGTTTTATATTATTTGTTTTCAAATCGCTCTCTGTGCCATTTTAAATTGTTCCGCGTGCCAAGAGGGGCACGCGTGCAGTAGGTTGCCGACCTCTGAACTAGACAAAGATGAATTTTACTAGCACCACTTCGGGCTATGCATATTTACTAGATTTATCTGATGTGTTAGGAAATAGAAAAGTTGAATTTAGAGGAACTGTGCCCGCATCTGCGTGTAGAGAAAGTGGAAAACAGTTTTTTGAAAATACTCGGTACATCCGACCGGTATTTGAAACCCGATCTCTCCTTCATCAGCAGTCCAATCTATTGCGAGAGAGACGTCTTATAGCTGTGACTGGATACCTCTTTCAATTCATTTAAATAAAACCTGCTTCGGTGACCGCATGGTCTAAGACGTCACTCTTGTGTTAGACTTGACTGCCGATGACAGGGAGATGGGGGTTCAAATACCGGTCGGCTGTTCTGAGGTTTAATAAAAATGTTTTTACACTTTCCCTCCATGCAAATTCGGGTACACTTTCTATAAATTCAGCCTCCATCATCCCTAACTCAGCGTAATTAGTACATGTACGTACAACCTGAACAGGTAGTAAGACACGGATCTAAAAATTATATATACATATATACAATACATATATAGCTGGAAAATTATAAAAGCCGACTACAAGTCACCGGTGGCTCTGATTCAATGATAGCTTTAGGAGCCGATGAATTCACATGACCATTACAGACTCTGCCTTAAATTATGAGTAAAGAATGACACTGAGCATGGAGTTATTCCTGGATAGCTCATTGGTAAGTACATTAACGCGCTGAGACTGGTTCGATTTCCGTGTCTAGGCGTGATATTTCAACAATATTTTATAGTCTACAATTTTTTAACAAGTAATTGTTAAAAAGTAAGAACAATGTCCAATTTTCTCAAACAAAATAAATCGAGACAAAATTTATCAGAACTAATCTTCTTATGTGATAGTCAATTGTAATACATTAAAAAGTGTTGTATGTCTAATCGTGTTGGAGACGTGGTCGGGTGATGCTGACCTTACCACGATCCTGGTAAAACAATACACGTTAGTAATTACAAAAATATTTGAGAACCTTCTGCAAAACTGTTCTATTTTCTTACAGATATTGAAGTTAATTAGGTATATTTTATATTAACTATTGAATTGGTGAACGTTAAAAACTCAATCAAATGTGGGTAATATAAAGCTACCATTTTTTTACGTGTCAATTTAGGGGACAGCAAATCTTAAATCACTTGTGGAAGCAATAGATGGAAGTTGCCATTTAAATGATAGTCCACTTAATACTTCCTTTAATATGTTTTTTTTTATATTTGTGTCACTGGGCAGTGACAATAAAGCAAGTACTGTAAGCCTATATAAAATGTAGCGATGAACTGAAAGTGATAGGCTACGATATATGAATGTAGTGAGCTATACTTATGTTGACCATATTTTTTTATATAAAATGCATGACAAAACATATATAAAACATGCCATATATATGTTCTTAAAAATTGGTACGGTTCACCTTACAGACTTTCTCTTTTGTCTTAGAATAGATACATTTATTAAAACTTGTAAGATTTGTGAAACTAAACAATGTATACACTGTCGCAGAGACATTACTTCAAAGGGCATACATTACATAATATACACTGTTACAGAAACGTTGAGAACAATTTTTTGTCCACCACCAAATAGCATAAAAATCAATTTCCGTTATCAAATAGCTCAATAAAAAAGTATAGATTTGCTTATAAATCAGAAACTAATGATTTTATAAAAATATAATTTCAAATAAAATATGTTTATATTTAATAATACTACAACTTTATAGTGATAAGTTATTTCTTTTTATTTAAAGTACCTATACAGTTATTTTTATGGGAAAATGAGAGTTGCCATTTTGTTTGAAATGTTAAACAATGTCAAAATACAAATCTTAATAAAAATCTTTAAAGCGGAGTGCAAGAAAATTGGTTCTTTATCTTTTTGCCCTAAACTACCCTTAATTTCAGGGTTGGATATTTAATTCCAAAGTATTTTCGAGGGAACATTATGAAAACTCTATATAGTCATCCAGTTTTAGCCCGATCAGTACAATTGTTCCGTCTCTAGGTCGACAGACAGACAGACGGCATCGCGAAAACTAATATTTCCGTTTTAAGGAGTCATGAAAAGTCAACATTTTTATAAAAATCTCAAGTTTGATTTTTCTTGATGAACACAATACTTCTCTCTCAGATGAATCGAGAAAAAATAAAAAAAATTCTAATAGCGTTGAATTAAAAACAAAACTCTAGAAACGAATATTAGGTAATATAAAGAAATATCACTGAGAAACGTGTAGAACAAAGAAGTAAAACAGAGAAACACTGTTTTGGTAGGAAGTCCATTCTAAAAGGTATTTTTCCTACTAAAATCCCACTTTATAAACACTTGCTTCCCTTTCCATGGCATTACATCACACATTAGAGAGTATTATTAATTGCCATTGCACGTGTACAGTACTTTACTTTTGGAAACAGAACTTGTAGTTACAACTTTCCGAAAAATAAAATGCAACGGATGCAGGCAGTTCCTTGCGCTGGCGTTGTTTAAGTCGAAATATTATTTTCTAGCCTAAAAAAGACGTACTTTTGGAAGTATTTTATTAAAAATCAGTACTTATGAGTGTACTACCGTCTGTTCTCTAAGACAGGACAACAGTACATCATCCCAAAAAAACAGTAAGAATGGTTTGAGTTGATAGTTTGAGCCAAATTTAATTGGGGGGACGGGGGGGATAGGAATGAGTGAGACACGACACTGACTACAATGTTGTGGATTGTTTCCAGTGTTCAATATTTGAACAATTTCAACAACTGACTTGATTAAAACAATTTTATCTTATTCATTTACAGTTAAAATTATACTAATTTATTTCACTAATCAGAGACGTCAGTTTAGGGCCAAAGTTTTATTTTCCAGGCCAAATAAACAGCGACTTTCCCCTAACTAAAATAATAATGTTAAATCAATGAAATAAATTATCATTATCTATCGTTTCAAATACCATGCCACTAAAATTATTTAATTTAAATTTGAAATTTCAAAGGGGGGACTTTGTAATATATATTCTCATAGAGGTGGGTCAGAAGCGATGTTATTTCTTTCAAGGAGTTGGACTTGTTGAGCAAAGTTTTACGGTGACAAGACACCGAATATTATTGGACAGTGTTTGTGTTCACTGGGGTGTACACAAGAAGGACTTATATTTTCATTCTCCAACAGCAGGTAGATTAACGACCTTCCTTATTGTTTCCAAGGTCAACTCTGAGTCACGACGGTGCGTGCCAGGAAGAGAGTGCGTGTCACGCGTACCTGGCTGTGGTCAGTCCTCCCTCCCCCATACCCTTCCCACACTACTCCTAGTGTTACTCTCTAGTGTTACTACTAGTCCTCTAACAGTCCACCACTTCCTCTTACACCCTACTTTCTATTGTCTAGTGTTACTACTAGTCCTCTAACACTTCACCACTTCCTCTTACACCCTACTTTCTATTGTCTAGTGTTACTACTAGTCCTCTAACACTTCACCACTTCCTCTTACACTCTACTTTCTAGTTTAGTGTTTCTTAATTTTTTCCCAATAGCGAACAACTTGATAAGAGATCGATGCACATGTAGACCATCCACCCTATGTATCCTATAGTTTAAAAAATATATATATATATATTTCCTCAGGGTATTATTTTGAAGCACTCAAATAAAGAACATTTTAATGTTGGGTAGTTTTTAGAAAATTGACAAAACTGTTTTGCTTAAAATGGACATCTAGGAAGTCTTTACATGAAATCACTTGGAGTTATATTACTGATTACTTATTTTCAAACTATAATAGGCTTGTTAAGAAAGCAAATACGGTTGTGTCATACTATTTATTTTGTTCGAACCATCTGGCATGCCACTGACCACCAGAGGTCCGCGGACCACAGTTTGAGAACCACATTTCAGTGTTACTGCTTGCTAGCAACTGAGGAGCTTATAAGTTATAACAAATCGTGGGAAACAGTTTTAAAATTTGACCCGTTGTATTTCTATATTACCCGCCTCGGTGGCGTAGTTGGCTAACGCGTTTGTCGTGTTGAGATCGACTGCTGAGGACTGGGAGATCGAGGTTCGAATCTCGGTCGGGTGAACTGGGGGTGGTTTTTCCTAAATGGTTTTCCACTCTACCTCCACGCAAATACGGGTTCACTTCCTCTAATTCAACCTTCCCAATCACTTAATCCATTAACGTAATTAGTACTTAAAGCGTATAGCCCGAACGGGTAGTAAGACGCGGTGCTAAATATTATTTCTATATTCATTGAATCTTTACAGCTTTAAAAAAAAGTAACCTACTATGAATGGATTATAGTTGAGCACTCGTGTCATTTGCTACAAGCCCATCTTTTTGTATCATCAAATCAAGTCTGTTGCCTTACTAAGGTGGTTTTAACTCGTCGGCAGTCGCTCAGCCATTAACATCTTAACACATGTGCAGTTGCCAGCTGAGTAAGTTGAGTTGGCCGACCCAATCAGGCGTCGTCTGGGCTGGGTCTAACCGCAAAGCTTCAAGTTTCACTTTGGTAGACTTTTAGCAGCCATGAAACATCAAAGCTTGTTATTTAGTGACATCACAGGGGCTGATTGAAATAATAATATAGAACAGTGATTTCCATCCAAGGTCGTAGCCCGAGAGGGGGTGGGGGGGTAGTTTGGTGGTTCAAAAAGAACCCACCTAAATTTTATGAACAAAATATATATGGCTTTATTTATGGTTCAAACAATATCAAAATTAAGATACAAGTACAAATTAGGGGACCGTGTTACCATAGAAAGCACTTCAGATAGCTTCAAGAAGTGTTTAATATTTGGAACTTTTCCTAGCCTTCGGCAGAGGTTAGTTATAATGTTGTAATATTATAATGTTGCAAAAAAAATATTCAGATAGCTTCTCGAGGTGCTTAGTATTTAGAATTTTTCCTAACCTTCGGCAGTTATGGTGTTATGTTGCCATAAAAAAACACTTCAAATAGCTTCTAGAGGAGTTTAAAATTTAGAATTGTTCTTAGCCTTCAGAAGCTATGGTGCTATGTTGCCAAAAAAAACACTCCAGAGAGCTTCTAGAGGTGTTTAGTATCCATAATTTTTTCTAGCCTCTGGCAGTTAGGGGGTTATGTTGCCATAAAACACTTCAGATAGCTTCTAGAACTGTTTATCATTTATAATTTTTTCTAGCTTCTGGCAATTGGGGGACAACCCCCCCTTCCCCCCTCTCCTGAAATCATTGGCTGGCTACGGCCTTGGTGGTTTTCAATCCTTCCAGTGAGTGTCGGTAGAATTGTTTCTTCCCGAAGTAGGAGAACTACACTTTTGGCTACTATCATGAATTCTAGTTATAACATTCGTAGAGGTTTGTTCAATTCTAACCAAAGCAATCGTTACCCTTTTCATCCCGTCAATTCATACATGACATGGGTTAATTTGCACCCACCATTATTCCCCATGCAATTTTTATACAAACCAACAGTAAAAAAAATAAACATTTAATTCGAATCTTAGAAGGAAATATTTGAATAATTAGAAGCCTATACATTGTTAATTTTTCTGTAATTTTCATATGCTAATTTTTCCAAGTTTTGTGTTTAAATTCTTCATGTTTTTTCATATGTATGTTTACTTTATATAGCATTTATAAAACGTGTGAGTGGTTATAGTATGTAGCATATTTTGAGGTTATTGATGTATTGTGTGCAAGCTGTATAATTACTCATAAAAACAGTTTAATCGAATCTTGAATAGTTCTATATTTTTTTATATATCCATGGACTTCGAATTAAAATAGTTATATGGTATATTGAACTTAAGATTGTTTTATTGATATTTTGATATACGCTTAATTATTCTTCCTTTTTAACATAACTATATTAATATTTAATATATATAACGCTTAGTTAATGTTCATTTTCATATTCAGTGTTTAAGGAAAAACTTGAGAAAAGACTTTGTGTTGAAATAAGTCTAAGATAAAAAATGACTTTATTTGATCCAGACATAGATTCCTTTTTTGAACCTTAGTAATATCATTAATCTCACTAATGGTATCGCGTCTATTTGTTACCAGCCTCGGTGGCCGCATGGTTTAAGATGCTACTCTCGCAGTAGACTAGACTGCTGATATCGAGGTTAGAATCTCGGTCGTGTGAAATGAGGTTTTTTCAGAAATGGTTTTTCACTCTCCTTCCATCCAAATGTGGATACACGTGCTATAAATATAACCTTCCTCATCTCTAACCCAATAGCGTAACTAGGACATTAGCGTATAATCCGAACGGGTGATAAGACGTGGTGTAAAAAAATTGTTTGTTCAATTCAAGACTGAGAAATTACAAAATAAATATTTTATTCATAGTAGAAATAGACAAACAATTTTTCACGGATTTTGTACACATTTTATGCTATGAAATACTAAATTGCTGGTTACAAGGAAATCGGGGTTTGAATCCTGGTCGAGCGCACTGAGGATTTTTTTCAAAAAGTGTTTCCTACTCTCCATCCATTCAAATGCGGATACGTTTCTCTTAAAAGTATACCTTACCCATCCCTATTCCACTATCGTAATTAATGTATGCGTTTAACCCGAATGAGTTAAAAAGAAAAAGAAAGGAATAACATTTGGTTTTAAAAAGGCACGTTATATCTAGTAATAATATTAGTAATAATTAATGATATTTTTAAATGCTTTCGTCAATAAAAACACACCGGTGTTTGCCTTTCTTAGTGATTAAATAATCTAATATTGTGAGTGACTGACTTGTTTTTACTAGCAGGTAAAACTTCTAATATTAACATTATACATATTATCTGGTTTAATTATTGTTTTTCTTTAAACTAGTGTAGAATTTTGTATCAGTCCACCCTTTACCTAAATTTTTGGCAGGTGTATTATTTGTTGTTGTGTGCTACGTTAGGGTCAGTTTCATAGTCAGACTTAGTACTCCTCAAGTGCGGTGCTGTACTAAATACAAGATGACACCTACCTAGACCAGAATGGATTTAGGCCTTGTGCTGATATAATCATGTGTTTGGAAAGTATATTTTAATATCCAAATTAAAAGTTGAATGGAAATGTAAACCTAATTAGACGTAATTTGCCGGGTATATAAAGTAATTATACTAAAAACCTGTTTCCCAACGCCCTTCAGACGGTTTGCCAACAACCGCCTGGTCAAGTTTGATCGATATCGACTCTTGCGGGTCTGTCTACGTGTCGGAAGGTGAGTGTAATTCATAAAAAACACTATGGCCAGTTTTCTGAGTCACGAATCACATTGACCGTATTGCCGTGTGCAAGTAACTTCGTCCCACGAAACCTTGCAACTTTCCTGTCGACCTCACTTGAAACAATGTGTAGGCGCTAAATGACTCAAATGTCACCTGCTTTATCAACAATCACGCCATTATGAGCATGAAAACGTATTGGCTAACTTTTATGTCATTATTAAGGTTAAATAGTTTTAAGTAGTTATCTTTGTATATTGTACACGTTTCATTGCAATCTCACAAAACTAAAATGACATTTTATTGCGATCTAGATCAAAAGTTTTTGTTTGAATTTATACATACAAAGGCACAAAATGTTATAGTAAATAGTAATACAAAGCATTTTTTTTTTACGTACCAAAAAGTTTTACTCTATTAAAATATGTGCCAAGTGTTTAAAAATAATATAAATGTTAGCCTACTTCAGTGGCCGCATGGTCTAAGGCGTCACTATCGTGTTAGACTAGATTGCCGATGACGAGGAGATCGGAGTTCAAATCCTTGTCGGTTGTACTGAGGGTGGTTCTTCACAAAATGGCTTTCCACTCTACTTCCAGGCAAATGCGGGTACACTTCCTCTAAAGTCACTCTTCCTCATCACAAGCTCATTAGCGCAATATAGGCTATGCGTATAGCCTGAACAAGTAGTAAGAAGTGGTGCTAAAAAAAAATACAATGTTGAACTGTGTTTTATGATCGTTGAAATAAAGAAAATAAAACAGGCTTAAGATGCCCAGGCTCGATCCCGTGGGAGGCCTAAAATATCGTTATATTTGTATACGAGCTCGTCCTTGTAATCCCAACATTACGCCTCAGCGTAACTCAAAGTGCGTGCGTGCGTGCTATTCTCACCAAGTCTACTTTCGTTCTTGTGCGCCATTAAAATTAGTTCAAATGTGACAATTCACATAAAAGTTTATATTTTTGAAAAATAATACTGAAATATACATACATGTCAAAATTTAGCAGCATTCCATTTTTGTCAACAAAAAAAAGTAAAAAAGGCCTGCCTTGTGCAGTTATACGTTGATTATTTCGGTGTAGGCCTATATCTGTATGTACGAGTATGTATGTATGTATACATGAAAACACTCTACACGTAGAAAATTGCAATAAACTGAGCCCAATTTTTTTTTTGTTCACTTAGTTTACTATCAATATAAAGCCCTATTGAAATTAATCCCGAATGGATAACCCGAAGTAGAATTTTTCTTAAAAAATGTTCGAGGCCCCCAAAAAAGCAACAAAACGGGTGTGCATTTTTTACTTTTGCCAAGTTTTTTACAATTCCTGACGCTATAGAGAGTGAAGTTCTTTGTTTTATATTGAATTAAATTCAATTGAAATTATTATTATTATTATTATTATTAATATTTTTATCGTTATCATTAGGTCTTTTTTTTATGTAACCGCGTCTCACTCAATGCCCGTTCAGATTAAACACATGTGTATTAACTACACTAATGTACTATGGATGAGGAAAGTTGAATTTGAAGGAAGTGTACTCGCATTTGCAAGAAAGGAGAGTGGAAAACCATTTGGTAAAAAACATCTGACCTGAATTCGAAGCCCTGTCTCTCCCCGTCCATCTTGCGAAAGTGACGCCTTTGACCAATCGACCACCGAAGAGGGTATTTACAGTATTGATACAACATATATATGATAGTTTGTATTTTTGAGTGTACCTGTGTACACCTGTCTCTGTCCCACCACAGCGATTCACTCTCGCTCGTGAATGGAGGCCACCGACCAGATGGTTGGTTGTCCCACATATAGTCAGTCTCACCTTGACTTAGTTCCGAATACACCTCCAATTTAGCTCCGTAGCGTCACGGGCATGAATGAAGGGATCGCATACTCGTCAGACTTGTCTAATAATATCACCAGGGGAGTGCTAGTGGTCCGACACTCCGCTTTTCATACAAACAGCCTTTTAGAATATACAAACAGACTTTTTAGCCTTCAACTTTGATAATGTTTTACTGGTTTATTAATGTTATTTTACAGGTATTGTGTAATGATATGGAATTATACATCTCATCAATTTATTATTTACATCCATATTCAAAATTACGATATTTTAAATGAGAGCGAGTAGTAAGATTTATTCGTGTTAAGTTATTAAGTTGCAAGGTATGGCGACATCTTTCTACGTCTCTATTTTTAAAAACAACGCAGTTTTGAGGACAGAAACGCACCTGGATGACCACACCTTCTTTTAGGAAGCTTCGAGAAGGAAATGTCGCTGTACGCATCTCTTCACTTTACTTTCTGACGAGGAGCCATGTAGGTAGAGTCTATGACATATTAATCTGCGAACTAAATCTCACGTGTCGGGAATTATCATGCAAATAACGTATTGTCTGGCTTTTATTAAAATCTACAACGTGTGAAATAGCTAGCAAAAAACTGTTTATATACTTAAAATAAAAAACTATAAAACACCAGAACTTTTAATTTATAAAATAAGACATCATCCCTTTTTAATTATTATAATACAGAACAGCAAACTTGTATTGCTGGATATGTCCCAAACTGTTGAAATCATCATCGCTAGTACTAATAGGTACCAATGTGACTTCAAAAGATGTCACTAGCTTGGTTTTACTTTACACATGATAACAAAACAAATTAAAGAAAATAATAAGGATTTTATCATATTTATCAATAGAAAAATGGAAAATCACAAGTACACAATCCGTATTGATAACGGTTTATATAACATAATCAACTTTTTTTTAATGGCTTATTTTGACACCGCGTCTTACTACCCGCTCGGGTTATACGCTTATGTACGAATTACGCTAACGGTTTTAGGGATTAGCAAGGTTATATTTGGAGGAAGTGTACCCTCATTTGCGTGGAGGGAGAGAGAGTGGAAAATCCTCCATCAGTACACCCGACCGAGATTTGAACCTCGATCTCCCCGTCATCGGCAATCTAGTCTACTGCGAGAGTAGCGCCTTAGCGGGTATTCGGCCTCTTGTAGAGTTAAGTTAGTTTTTAAACCCGTGCGGTGCTGTAATGAATTATTAAGCAAGTGCACTTTAAATACCCCAATTTAAAAAAGTGTGCCGTTCTCTCGTCACTTGTTTGGCGGTGCTACGGTTCACAAGGATCATCGCTGAGGTGGGCGATGTTGACCTGATTTATCTTGGAGCCGCGACAAGAATATCCGTCCATGAGCCGGCAGGAGAACTAGGACGTGGGTTCTACCTCTGGCAATATACAATATCTTGTTTCTTATTGAAACTGAGTAAAAAGGCGTCTTGTTTAGGGATCGCAACATTATATCTATATAGAAAATATATCGATCAATTTATCGATACATGTTATATTTCAAACTACGCTTCAGGGCTTGTCAATCAAATTAAATCGAACGCTTTTTTTTTCTTTTTTATTAAATGAGTTGATTGTGTTCCTATTTTCCCTAAACTTTTAATCTATATTAAAAATCTAAATAAAAGTTTACGAAGGGAAAAGAAGCGAAGAATAGCAATACAGAACAGCAGCCATCTTAATTTTAAAACCATCGTTAAAGTTCAGCCAGACCAATTCAATATATATAGATAGATATAGAAGCGACTGATGTATCGATATAGTTTAATATATATATATATATCGTAACGTTTTATATGAACTATTCGATATATCATCTATCGATATATCAGCCATCCCTAGACTGGTCTGATTGGCCGTTGAAGGGGGGGGGTCGGGATTTGAATCCAGGTCGAGTGTACTCAGGTGTGTCCTACCTCTCCTTGGTTGCTCTCACACTCTCCCTGCATGCTAATGCGGATACATTTATTCTAAGTTCTGGATAAATCGTGAGAGTGTATGGCTTCTACTGCTATAAAACTGTTTTAAACGAATTCGTCAGACACATTCTGCCTAACAATACCCGTAATAATATGTGTTGTTTATATTATTAATATCTGGGGTAGATTTTTTAATTAACATTTTATTATATTGAGTGAAGGTTGGTTCATTTTCATTCTAGTTTAATTATTATATCTTTATTAATTGATTGAATATCAATAATGTTTATAATATTCGTTTTATTACTTCTTTGGAAATTAGCTTATGTATAGTGGAGGTTATATACACGGGATAGTAAATTTATTAATTATTTTATTAGTCAAACCTGACGATAAGTGTTGAGTGGATTCACTTTATCAACAAAAACTTATAAATATATATAACAGGATTTAGTTCAAATTAGATCTAAATAAGTAAAATCTATTATTATTATCATTATCATCGCGTCTTACTACCCATTCGGGTTGTACGCACCTACGCTAATGTGTAATGTTAGGGTGATTGTGAGATGAAATGGAGGACCTACAGTTTAACGTGGAATCCGAACCACGGTGGAGGTCTGGCATTCCCCACATTCACAAGTTGTGATAAATACACGTCTTGTCAGAGGTGAAGGAAGGGTTTGGCAATCAGATAAATCTGTACTGGGACCGAGGATTGAACCCCGGACCCACAGAACCTTACCCCTAGAACGCCAGGTCACCTAAAATCTATACAAATTAAGGTTTTTCTTAGAGGAATATTGTGTTACGTTGATTTGTGTCGAGTGATTGTATCTTTTTAAGCTACTGTGTGACTTATTAGTTAGGATAAATAATTGCGCTTTTATTGTTATTATTTAACCATGAATGAGTGTCGCCAAGCTTGTGAGCATCAACTTCCTCATACTAAACGTCGTCATTGTAATGCATTCGAAGCAAGCGCATAGAAAACACAATGCCATATTATCTCTAATGACCGATCTACTAGCACAATGGTCGCGTGTTTATACACTGTTTATGTAACTTATAATGTCCATCCATTGCTCGTGTGAATCAGGCGTGAAATATACTACTAATAGATTGAGCTTTCTTAACAAAAAGGGCATAACTATCTGTAATTAGTAGTAAACAATCAGAACATCAACTTATTTTAAGATTAAGTCATTTTAACGGCTTCATATCAATTTTGTATGCGCGAATTAAACATTTGCTTTTGTTTTTAATTATTATTTATTATTATAGCACCGCGTCTTACTACCCGTTCGGGCTATACGCTTAAGTATTAATTATGCTATTGGGTTAAGACTTGGGAAGGTTGAATTTAGAGGAAGTGAACCCACATTTGTGTGGAGGAAAAGTGGAAAACCGTTTAGGAACCCCCCTTCCCCCAGTTCACCCGACTGAGATTCGAACCTCGATCTCCCCGACCTCGGCAGTGTAGCTCAACATGAAACTAGCGCGTTAGCTAACTACACCACCGAGGCGGGTTCCGTTCGTTTTTAATTGATGACAGCTATATTTTATATTTGACTATCTTATACTGTTTAGTAATACATCTTAATTGTTTTCGTTTTTGTGTGTAATGGGTCACTGTATAATTTTTCAAAATACACTCTTTATCTAATTTAATTTGTTCAAAATCTCTCAAAAAATATTTTCATGCTGTTGAAAAACAATTGAAATAATTAGGGCGTGTACCCGCTTCGGTGGTCTTTTGTTTTAATGAGTCACTCTTGCTATAGATTGCGCTGCCGATGACGGAGAGGTCTAGGTTCGTACTCCGATATGGTGAACTGAAGGTGATTTTTATTTAACTTTTTCCACTCAATCTACACATAAATGAGGAGACACTTTCTTTAAATTCAACTTTCCTCATCCATAACACATTAGCATAATCAGTTGATATGCAATCCACCTCGGTGACTGCATGGCCTCCCACGTCACTCTCGCAGTAGACTAGACTACCGATTACGGGGAGATCGAGGTTCGAATCTCAGTCGGGTGTACTGAGGGTGGTTTTCCCAAAATGATTTTTTACTCTCCCTCCATGCAAATGTAGGTACACTTCTTATAAATATAACCTTCCTCATTCATACAATTTATTAGCGTAATTAGTACATAATCGTTTAACCCGAACAGTTAGTAAGATGCGGTGACAAAACAAAATAATGTTAGTATTGCTTTTTTTTATCAAAATAACTTGAGCGACATCTCTTGATATAATCATGCTATAATAGACAGATATGGACACACGGATAGTGTATCTCCGTGTTCCTGGAAGTTGGACTCTGGTGCTGGAACTAGACTACTGGGAGATTCCCGCACTAGGCTTCTCTCAGGGGAGTATGACGTAATTAAGAATCGTCCTTTAAATTCCATGACGCGATGAAAAACAATAATAGTTTTTTGTCTGGCTCACTATAAAACCAATTATTGACTTGGCAACAAACATTATCCATTCTATGCTTTGAAGCGTGTTCAATAACATTTTATGAACACTTGTTAAGTTTGGGTACAGATTTTTGTCGGAAAAAATCTTGAAAATAATTATACCAAGCCTCGCGTCGAAAATTAACAATTAATTATTTTAAGGATGTAAAATATAACAACAATAGACAGGGCTAGAACATTATAATAATAGACAGGGCTAGAACATTATAATAATAGACAGAGCTAGAACATTATAATAATAGACAGGGTTAGAACACATAACAATAGACAGGGTTAGAACACATAACAATAGACAGGGCTAGAACACATAACAATAGACAGGGCCAGAACATGTAACAATAGACAGGGCTAGAACACATAACAATAGACAGGGCTAGAACACATAACAATAGACAGGGCTCGAACACATAATAATAGACAGGGCTAGAACATGTAACAATATAATTAATAATAACAAACAAGGCTAGAAAGTATAGTAATAGAATTTAAAATATAACGATATACTATTATTATTATTATTAGCACCGCGTCTTACTACCCGTTCGGGTTATACGCACTTACGCTAATGTGTAATGGTAGGGTGATTGTGAGATGAAATGAAGGACCTACAGTTTAACGTGGAATCCGAACCACGGTGGCGGCCTGGCATTCCACACATTCACAAGATGTCTTGTCAGAGGTGTAGGAAGGGTTTGGTAATCAGATATACTATTAACAAATATTATAAAACTTGAAAAATAAAACAAAACTTAAAACTGTCTAAAATAAATGCTAGCCCGGCTGTTTTTTATTGGTTGACTTACTGACTCGGATGTTTTAACCGTATCTTTGTTGTGTTGTAATAATTACTGTACAGATTGTAAGAAAACAGGGGGACGCTCTCAGGCGTGTCAAACCGTGTTGCACAATGACGCGGGGGCTGTCTAGAGTGAATCCAAAGAGATTAATGCAAGCAAGGAGAGTGCGGTTATGTCATTACGGCGACAATTATCATGTTTTGTAAGTGTAACAAGTGTGAAATCGTTGTTGGGGGATGTCTAATTAGAGAGGGTGGACGCGAACTGGAACAGTTTCATGCTTGCTTTGTTCCGTCTCGCACTCAGCGACCCTCCCTTGTCCCTCGGGGGTTGATGGGGGGTGCAGAAACACAAGCCTTACCTCACTTTGTTCCGTCTCGCACTCCGCGACCCTCCTTTGTCCCTCCGGGGTTGATGGAGGGTGCAGGAACACAAGCCTTACCTCACTTTGTACCAACACTTGCATAACGACCTTGGCTCATTGTGTATTTTAGTACAAGTACTGTAATAATATATCAAAACCTTTGTGAACGGCGTCTTACTACCAGTTCGGGTTATACCCTTAAGTACTAAATACACTAATGGATTAGATATAGGGAAGGTTGAATATAGAGGAAGTGAACCCGCATTTGCGTGAAGAGAAGGTGGGTAAACCATTTAGGAATCCCCCTCAATGCACCCGACTGAGATTCGAACCTCGATATAACAGTCCATGGCAGTCTAGCTCAATACGATACCCTTCACCTCTGACAAGACATCTTGGGAATGTGAGGAATGCCAGGCCTCCACCGTGGTTCGGATTCCACATTAAACTGTAGGTCCTTCATTTCATCTCACAATCACCCTACCATTTCACAATCACCCTACCATTACACATTAGCGTAAGTGCGTATAACCCGAACGGGTAGTAAGACGCGGTGCTAATAATAATAACACAATACCAGCGCGTTAGCTAGCTACAACACCGAGACTGGTGTGAACAGTGTTTTTAAACCAAGTGATTATTTGAAATAAACCATCATGTTTTTATGAAGTTTAGTCCCATTTACTGAAATAAGTTTAATTATATATTCATGTTACTGTAAAATTAGCCTTTTCATAATTTGGATTAGTGCATTCAAAACTACGTAATCGAGTAGCCACAGATAAATCATTTAAACTTGTGTTTCTATTTAAAGTATTTGATAGGGATGTGGAAATGAAATCAAACAGAAAAATATTTTCAACAGGACAAATAGTAGCTAGAAAAATTGATCAATAATAGTTATAAATAGATTTGAATTTAATTTTTTTCTTAATGATTGCGCCATGGGTTAAGAAAATGTATTTATATTAAATTCCTCTTGAAGCTATTTGGCTTTTCTTATGGTAGCTAAGAGCAAAGGTTTAAACGGCTACTCTAAGTCACTATGCCTCAAAGAACTGACTGACGAGATCTGGTATCCGGATCAGGTAGAAGCTATTCATTCTTAGCGTGGAGAAGGGTTCTAAGTGCGGTCCCAGCTGTTAATAACCCTTATCCTGAGTTGAGAACCTTAAAACAATTATTTTTAAACATAAGAAAGGTGGCTACTAGTTGAACTCTTTATAGTTACAATGTGTTGATATAGTTCAAACCATAAATAAATACCTATTAATTTAAAAACTTCCCTTGGTAACGGACTTGTATATAAGTGTATAATATTAATATTTAAAAATAATTATGTTTGCTACTTTTTTATATTTTTGTCAAATAAAAATGTACCAAATAAAGCTGATATTTATTAAGGGGTTGGTGTTAAACCCTCCTCTAATATATTGCCCAGGTCGGGTTGCCGCGTGAAAAACAATATGGAGTATAAAACAACTAAAAAGTAGTTGACATTGACAAAAAGTCACTGTACAATACTTATCTGACAACTGTCAGATGTAACACATTCAGAATACATGGCTTGACCTATAAACACATGAAATTAGATGTATAACATCATAGAACAATGAAATAAGGTTCATCCTATATTTTGATCTGATTATGGCGTTGTCAGTAAGATGGAAGTATGTTAAGAATTATTATTATTATTATTATTATTATTATTATTATTATTATTATTATTATTATTATTATTATTATTAGCACCGCGTCTTACTACCCGTTCGGGTTATATGCACTTACGCTAATGTGTAATGGTAGGGTGATTGTGAGATGAAATGGAGGACCTACAGCTTAACGTGGAATCCGAACCACGGTGGAGGCCTGGCATTCCTCACATTCACAAGTTGTGATTAATACACGTCTTGTCAGAGGTGAAGGAAGGGTTTGGTAATCAGATAAATCTGTGCCAGGACAGAGGATTGAACCCCGGACCCCCAGTACAGAAGTCTGATACCTTACCCCTAGACCACCAGGTCACCCTGTTAAGAATTAAATGCAAGGAAGGTCAAAGATACTATTGAAAAAAGATGTTATTTATTACATACGTTAATATTTTCTTCAGCGAAGCTATACTATGCAGATTTATCTCCTGTGCAATCTAAGAAGGTATAGTTATGGTGATCATACGTACTGTTTTCTGCAATAGCACTGTTTTTTGGGGTGATTACTGTCCTATTGTCCTGCAGAACAGGCATTACTGCTGCTTTTAACCAATTAATTTCAAAGATACTTCTTTTTGTAGTTAGATGAAATACTATTTCGAATTGAACAGCGCTAGAAAAAGGAATTTCACCTTTGAGCTGTACTTTTTTTCGAGAAGTTGTATTTTCAGGTTCTCTTTGCCAGAATCAAGACTTTGATAGGTTAAAAGAACATTCAGAATATACTTCCTACCAAAATCAATGTATAACTAACTACATTTTACTTTTTAGATACAAACGTCTCACAAAGATGTTTCTGGATGTTACCTATTATTTGCGCCTATAGCTATTTTTATTTTAGTTTACGTATTATTAGAACTTTTGTACTGAAATATTAGTTTGGAGTGATTAGAAATCAACATTCTAAATTTATGTATAAACATTAATGACAGTAGACAAAAAGTTATAATTGAAATGTATTTATGTGTCTGTGAGAACAGAGTTTTTCTTGATATTAATATTATTAATTTTGTTCCTTGAAATTGACGATAAAATTAATGTTATCTTAGGTATTATTTGATTTGTGCAGCTCAGTGTTACCTTGAATAGTTAACAATGAAAAGGGAAATTTAATAAATGATTTTTTGTTTCAACTATATTTATTATTCTCTCTGCCACTATTAGCTTTCCTTTGTTTACTTTATTTTATTTTATTTGTTTAGTAACATATATATATACCATGTTATATATATATATATATATATATATATATACCATGTTTAATATATTGGCTTTTCTGCTTTAACTAAGAAAAAAATATGGTCACCAAACTGTATAGTCCAGTTATATGGATGGATCTCACACTTGTAAACTCAGGCCTACTTTCATGACAAGATGCACACAAAAAAAACCCATTAAAGTATAAATATGATTAAAGGTTGTAGATAGATAACTCGCTTTGCTCGTTGGGGGCTACGCCCCCAGACCCCCAGTGAGTTTTCTTTGCAAGTGGATGTAAACTAATGTAATTCCAAGGCCGTTTTTAGGCAAGTCTTACTGTTTAGCCACAAGAGCCCTCCAAAGAAAGGTCCGCACCGACTTTAAAGTTACTCGGCCATTTTTAATTTGTTTCGGCGTTTTTTTTTGTTTTTTTTTACTTTTTGGAATTTTCTCATCGGTTACAGGCTAAAAGCTATAAGTTTGCCAAATTTCAAGTTTCTGACTCATCTGGAAGTGGGTAAACGTTAATATCATTGAGTGAGTCAGCCATGTGGCTTTATAGTAGTATATTTAAAATAACTAATCTGCTTATCAAAAAGTTGATCTATAGTAGCTTGAAACATCCCCTTCGAATCACTTGTACCCTTCCTGCTCCATGTGGATAATAAATATTTGATCTCGCCGGAACTCGAACCAAACTTGTGGCTACATCTACCACTGGTTCGAAGGGGATGTTTTAATTTCCCATAGACCCACTTTTTGCTTAGCAGATTAGTGATTTTAATTATCTATATACAACCTTTAAACATATATAACCTTTAATGGGGTTTTGTGTGCAACTTGTCATGAAAGTATCGGCCTGAGTTTACAAGTGTGAGATCCAGATAACTGGACTATATGGTTTGGTGAACATATATTTTTCTTAGTGTGTATATATATATATATATATATATAGTCTGAGGACCCAAATCGGTAGGTGCGTGGAATAATGTCAGGATAATCTAATCTTGGGTTATCTTGGAAAAGATAGCAAGTACAGTAGCCTCATGGCTTCTTTGGTGCTGACTGACAGCTCACAGATGATAGCTAACGGCTTTAAAAAGCTACCAGACCAAATTATATATCCCTACGCCGAACCAAATGATCTGAAAAAACATGTGTTTAGCAGCTGTCACTTCTTACGGTCAACAATTAGGTATATAGCTAAATGTTGACTGTCAGAAGTCAGCTGTGAGCTGTCAGTCAGCACCAAAGAAGCCATGGGGCTACTGTAGCAATATTTCAGCCCAATCCAGCAATACCGACCGCTTTACCTGGGTATGTCGTTAGTTAGAACTATATCTGACCTCTTCCTCGGCTGGGCATATTATGTTCTGCTGGTCGGTGTCGTCTCTACAAACAATGAAGTCAAAACAAGATATTTTATGAAATATAGCTACGTTTCAAATATATATTCTCAATGATAAGTTCGAGCACATTAATAAAAAATAACGAGTAGAACTAGTTTAAAAAACAAATGAGATAAAATCAAATTATTGGGGTATATAAAGAGAAATATTTTTATATGATTAAAAATTATATAATTTTAACACTTTAAACTGTTTATACAATACATATTATCTTAAATTAACATATTATAAATATTTAATGGTGTACACTTCATATGAATGTCTAGTTACACCAAATTCCAGCCCCATACATTAATTACTTCACCTTAACAATGCTAGATGAAAAGCATAAAATAGCAAGTTTGATGCCTTATAACTCGTGAACTACAATACCATTTGTTAAAATAATTGTGTAATATATTTTTACTGTAGAATGATCTTAATTGGTTTCACATTTTTTAATATCTATATGGGGTGTTATAAAATTTAATGACAACTTTTTTTATTTTCATTTAAAACGTTTCTAATCTAATCCCGCAATGCTCATGCTTCATAAATGATATTAAAAAACTGTTGATATCATCATGTGATGGAAATTAAACTTTATGTTTGTACTGAAGCAATGTTTTATTTGTTTTGACCAAAAAAGTTTTGTTATAAAATCTGCAAAAGTACTGGTATTTTCTTGCGTTCCCCATTATCTCCTCTCGCCCGTGAACCATGTGATGAGCCAAACATATAGTTGACATTTATTTTACTTTTAACCCAAGTTGTAAAAATACACCACCTGGGAATATTTAACTTTGTCACATTTAATTGTATCATATTCAAAACTTTTTACAGATAGTCAATTTTTAATGACTGTTTGATAGAAACTGCATATATATATATATATATATNATATATATATATATATATATATATATATATATATATATGCAAAAGCTGATCCACCAAGACGCCCACGACATAACTTACTATATAAAGATGTAATTTGTTAAAATTACATTACATCGAATAGAAACTATAAGGTCCAACCAAAATTGGCGGTAAAACTTGTCGTGAGAGAGTCTAACCCGTGTTCCCTTAATAGGGAGGTGTTGCGTCCAGAAGGGGAGCAGGTGGGAGGGGCGGGAGAAACTGGTTGAGTCGAGTGGTAAAATTAGAAGTCGTGGAATGCGGAGACAAGTGTCCGGAAATAGCCTGTTGTGCCGTGTAACACTGACCCATTTCATCTTCGGGTGTTCGCGTTCTACCATGACATATTCTCTTATCTTCCAACACACACATTACAAGACATCGCCACTTACCCTCCAACACACACATTACAAGACATTGCCTCTTACCCTCCAACACACACACATTACAAGACATCACCACTTACCCTCCAACACACACATTACAAGACATCGTCTCATACCCTCCAACACACACATTACAAGACATCGCCTCTTACCCTCCAACACACAAATTACAAGACATCGTCTCTTATCCTCCAACACACACATTACAAGACATCGCCTCTTACCCTCCAACATACACATTACAATACATCGTCTCTTACTCTCCAACACATCACATTACAAGACATCGTCTCTTACTCTCCAATACACACATTACTAGACATCGTCTCTTACTCTCCAACACACACATTACAAGACATCACCACTTACCCTCCAACACACACATTACAAGACATCGTCTCTTACCCTCCAACACACACATTACAAGACATCGTCTCTTACTCTCCAACACACATTACAAGACATTACCTCTTACCCTCCAACACACAAATTACAAGACATCGCCTCTTACCCTCCAACATACACATTACAAGACATCGTCTCTTACTCTCCAACACATCACATTACAAGACATCGTCTCTTACTCTCCAATACACACATTACTAGACATCGTCTCTTACTCTCCAACACACACATTACAAGACATCGTCTCTTACTCTCCAACACACACATTACAAGACATCGTCTCATACCCTCCAACACACACATTACAAGACATCGTCTCTTACTCTCCAACATACACATTACAAGACATCGTCTCTTACTCTCCAATACACATTACAAGACATTGCTCTTACCCTCCAACACACACATTACAAGACATCGCCTCTTACCCTCCAACACACACATTACAAGACATCGCCTCTTACCTCCAACACACAGACTACAAGACATCGTCTCTTACCCTCCAACACACACATTACTTAGACATCGCCTCTTACCCTCCAACACACACATTACAAGACATCGCCACTTACCCTCCAACACACACATTACAAGACATCGCCTCTTACCTCCAACACACAGACTACAAGACATCGTCTCTTATCCTCCAACACACATACTACAAGACATCGTCTCTTACCCTCCAACACACATTACATTACCTCTTACCCTCCAACACACACATTACAAGACATCGTCTCTTACCCTCCAACACACACATTACAAGACATCGCCTCTTACCCTCCAACACACACATTACTAGACATCGCCTCTTACCCTCCAACACACACATTACAAGACATCGCCACTTACCCTCCAACACACACATTACAAGACATCGCCTCTTATCCTCCAACACACACATTACAAGACATCGCCTCTTACCCTCCAACACACACATTACAAGACATCGCCTCTTATTCTCCAACACACACATTACAAGACATCGCCTCTTACCCTCCAACACACACATTACTAGACATCGTCTCTTACCCTCCAACACACACATTACAATACATCGCCACTTACCCTCCAACACACACATTACAAGACATCGTCTCTTATCCTCCAACACACACATTACAAGACATCGCCTCTTACCCTCCAACATACACATTACAAGACATCGTCTCTTACTCTCCAACACACATTACAAGACATTACCTCTTACCCTCCAACACACACATTACAAGACATCGTCTCTTATCCTCCAACACACAGACTAAAAGATATGGATGGATGTTTTTAAATGACATTTAGAGTATAAATACGTAAACTGTAACTTTGACCGGTTTCAGTGGTCAGTTTTTTAATGGATGGGAAGATCGGTCTGGTACATTGAGCGTTTTTCCCAAATAGTTATCTACTCTACTTCCACGCAAATGACGGTTCGTTTCTTCTTAATGTAACATTTCTTGTCGCTAACAGATTACCGAACTTAGTTCGTATGCTTATACGTATAGCTTAAGAGAATAGTGAGATGCGGTGACAAAAATAACCTGTAATTGTAAACCTAAGCAGTGTTGACGGAACCATTGTTGTACAAAGGGCGGTAGGAGGGCATTATTGATTATAGCCCTCACGCAAGTACGGTTTCAGGGGGTTATTTACTGTAGAAACCTTTTTAAATAATGGGGAATGAGGTTATTTTCCCCACACACAACTATTAATAACTACTCCACATTTCTCTGAATGAAACGCGTGATATTGCCCGTCCGGGCTATTCGCATCTTGCGCTATATTAGGGATACGGGAAGAGTAGGCTGTAAACCAACTGGTATGAAGACATTTTTGAATGAACAAACAACAATTTCCCTTCACAAATCACAACCTGTTCAGGTTGTACGCATATATGATAATATTACTATTCTAATGGACCAGGGATGAGGAAGGAAGCATTTTAGAGGTAATCTACCCGCATGTTCATGGAAGGAAGATAGGAAACCATTTCAGGAAAAACCATCCTCAGTAGACCCGAACTGGTTACAACCCCAATTTCCTATTCTTCAGCGGGCCACTCCAACTCGAGAATTATAACTATTAAACATCAACATGTTGACCATCTTTTGTCACAAGACCTTACGAACAAAAACATGTCGTTGGTAGACTATAGTTCCAGAATAGCTGTCCGGAGTGTGCCACTGGGGTCTGTCAGTATCTTGTATCCATCCACCTTGACTCCTGTGAATGTCGGAGTGTCAACATGAACTAGTGCGCCGGTTCAGCCCGACCTAGGTCACTGTGTCAACATTACAGAAGACGTCACACGTGTTAGCTTAGGGATGTTTACACGAATACTGTACTATTGAACTTTGGATGGGACAATAAGATACAAATCCGCTTCGGTGGTCGCATGGTCTAAGGCGCTACTCTCGCAATTGACCAGACTGACGATGACGGGAAGATCGTGGTTCGATCCTGGCCGGGTGTAGTGATGATGGTTTTTCCTAAATGGTTTCCCACTCTATCAACGCAAATACGAGTACACTTCCTCTAAATTCAACCTTCCTCATCCCTAACCAATTAACGTAGTTGTTACATAAGCGTATAACCCGAATGGGTAGTAAGACGCGATGTTAAAAAAAGGGTTACAAGTTCACTGAGTTGTTGACTCAAGCTTGGTTTAAGATCGTAAAACTAAGAGTTAATACGAGTGCGCTTATTATGCATACGTGATACGTCACACGCTAAGTTTATGATTTATTGAGTCACATTTGAATCTTACATGATAATTCTAGAAACTCAGATATTTTGAAAAAGAGCCCTATGAGGGCAACTACAAATTTCAATATTCATGTTATAGGGGAGAGCGGGGGAATACCGTACACTTAAGCAAAACAAGACATTGCTATGTTCTCATTTAATCTATTAAATCTAGTAATATATCATTGTAAACTTTGTTTTTTATACATCAATTCAGTGTATTACTTTTATATACTGAATCTAGCATTCTCTTATAATTAATTAAAATATGTAATTAGTCATTGTGCGGCATTGCCCACCCTGGTAGGGCAATGCCGCACAGAGAGTGGGGAAATACCGTACAATTATAGTTATTGATTTATATAAAACTATAATTTGTGATACACACACAAAAAATACAATTTAACTAGTAGAATTAACCCAGTATTAACTTATATAAATTATGTGTATGCCTAAACGTAAAACTAAAAATATAATAATAGTAAAAAACATAGTTCATTTATACAGATATCAAAATGTGGCACTATAAATTAAATATATTTTACTTTTTGAGACAAAAGTCACAAACAAAATTGTCTGCTCTTTCCGCTGCACTACATTCAGCATGTACCCAACGTGAACAAAGAACACATCTGAGCCACAACTCCTTGTTCCTCCCAAATTATCCACAAAACATACAATTACAATCTGAATTGTTAAACATAGGCAAATTATTAGAGGATTCAGGTTCAATATCACCCAGTTCATCATCATCGCACAGATTTGATAAATTCTCTCCTTCATCTGAGCTATCTTGGAGGAGTTTTTTTCGCACTAAGAGCAACTTTTTATTTTTATTATTAATTTCATTCTTGGAATATTCTTTGTTTTTATTCCTAAATTTCTTCTGTATTTCACATTTTCTTATGCTCTTCTTTTTCTTTGCTTCTTTCTCATTTTCTCGGATTGTTTTATTCTTAAGTTTGAAATCTGCTTCTTCGAGTGTTTTTTTCAAGGGCGTTGTTGTAAAAACAACAGAGCTTTGCATTCTTGATGAACGGGGCTGTTTTGATGGTTTATAATCTAGAATGGGTGTAATATCTTTAACAGAAACTATTTTTGAAGTAGATGGTTGTTGAGTGTCTACTATTTTAGTTTTGAAACATGCACTGTTTTCTATGTTATCCTGAACATCTTCTTCGATAATAGTAACAGCTTGGGCCATTGCTGCTGCTGGTGGTGCAAAGTCTTCTTCCGTGAATTTGTTTGGGTTAAGTGGAAAGATTCCTGATGAGGAAAAATCGGATACTCCCTTTTCAATTGTTGCTATCCTTATGAAAGCCTTATTAAAAAGTGAAGCAACATCATCGGGTCGTATCTTCTCATAAGAAAAGGTCTTGAGAAATAAACCACACTCTCTGTTATAAGCAGTTTTCAGAGGACCAAAAAAGGTAAGGTCCAGAGGTTGGAGTCTATGTGATGTGTGAGGTGGAATTGTCAAGACTACGATTCCATTCTCTTGACAAAATGTGAAAGCCTGTAGTGATTTGTGAGTACCATGATTATCAATTATTATTAGAACTGGTTCGTTCTTGGTTGGTCTCACACATTTCGCGAAATGTTGAAGCCAAATAATGAACAGCTCTTCATTAATCCAGCCATTCTTAGAACAATGATAAATAGCTTCTTCTGGACCACCTTTGGCGAGTGTAGGACTCATCCTTAATCGAGGAAAAATAAACATAGGGGGTATAAAACTTCCACTTGCACTCATAGCAGCACATCCGATAATATTTTTGCCTCTCTCCCAGCTTGTTGTTGATCCTATTTGCTTTAGCCCCTTAGTTCCTAATATTTTCTGTGGGGTATGAACAGTTGAAATTCCCGTTTCGTCCATATTATAGATTCTCGAGCCAAGGAACTTGTGTTTTTCCATTACTCCTTCCAAATTTGAGAAAAACTTTTGCACAGCATCCTTATTGAAACCTAGAATTCGGCTCACGTTTGTTGCCTCTGGTTTCCGAAGGCTGATTTCTTGATTTCGCCGTAGAAACCCGCTGAGCCAGTCTTTACCAGCAGTTCTTAAGGTGGTGGTGGTCTAAATATAATATCAAGATTCCGAACTATGCTTAAATAAACACTTTAAATATTCTAAAGAAGCCACACGGAGTATAAATACATTAGTGTTCAATTTTAATTAAATTCTTTACTTTTAAATCTTATGCTTACGCGTAGGTTAAGGGAATATAAAAATAATTGTTTCTTATGTTTATATTGCCGTAAGAAACAAGAAGGGGGTAATACCGCACACTGTGCGGGAATGCCCTCTCTAAACGTGCGGGATCACCCCACAACACGTTTCGCCATTTTCTACCTCTTCAACAAATATTGTGTTATTTAGAAGGAATATTTACTGGTGTAGACTTATTTTTAAAAACAAGTTCTATTTGTAGATGCTTATGAAAAAATAGTAAATATACATCCAAATGGACTTACCTTTAATGAAATACTATTGAAAATAGTAAGCAAAAGAATAAAACTATAAAAACAATGATTACACAGAAACAAAGGCCACTTGTGTTCTGAGCTTACGCTATTTAGTTCACCCTATAAGCCGCTAGAGTATGCCATGGTAGGTATTTTTCCACAGTGAAAAAAGTGAGCTGTTTGAGGGTGTGCGGTATTGCCCAACTGTGCGGGATTCCCCCGCTCTCCCCTACTCGTACTTATTAGTTTAGTAAGTTCAATTTGATATATTATTAGAAAGACCCAATGTCAAATATATTTATTTTTTAATCAAACCTGACACATACAAAATTCAAAATAAAAGCTAGTTTCTGATCGGTAGAAATAATGGCTTTTTTCATGTATAAAAACTTGAGGTTATAAAGATTGTTAAATCCATTACAAATAGCCATTACAATCTAGATATTACAACCTTGGATCGTGGCCAGAAATATATTTTTAAAATTAAAAGTGGGGGAAGAGGGGGAGGTGGGATTTGGAATGGCTTAGCTACAGTGGTTAATGGTGGAGCGCCCACCAGGAAAGGGCAAATAATTTTAATATAACTAAATTCCTCTAGAATAAGGTTACCAGACGTCCCGTTTTTTAAGGAAATGTCCCAATGTCCCGTATTTTAGAGAAATTAAATTAAATTATGTGAAAGGGAAAATAATAAGATTAAAAAATTTAAATAAAAAATGTTACAGTTAATGACAGTGAACTTTTCACACAGTGGACGAGAAAAACAAAACAAAATGTTGAATGAAATGTCCAATCAACAAAAGTGGCGCTATTACATGAAGACATGTTAAAGAAAGTCTCAATACTTCGAACTACTGATAATATGTCGGTACCTTTTCAGTATCCCAGCACACAACACGCATGTGGTGAGAATATTTTCATTGATGACCAATCAGGGGACAAAAGAAATAAACCGAACGGAACTAAACACAGCGGAGGGAATTTTGCAGAACTTAGTCAATGAATATAAGACTTGTTCTGAATCTTGTTCCTATGTATTAAATGACAAACACTTTTTGAAAGTTGCACAAAGTTTAGAGAAGTATTAACAGGTCTACCAGATCGTTAAAGCGCTGCCCAAACTCCCTTAGATATTTTGTTTTTTAGAAACACTGTGGGGTCGCGTGGTGAGCTAATGGGTGTGGTTATTATTTTTTTAATATGTAATTTGGAAGGTTATATACCGAATTTGATAAATTTTAAATCATTTGTGCGGCTTTAACAAACCTATATCTTCATACACTAACATATGTTTCGTTTTTTTAATTTTGAAAATCTGGCAACCCTACTCTAGAAGAAATTTAATTAAAAGTTATGAATTCTATAAACTCCATTAAGCTCAGGTATTTAAAGGAACACAAAAATACATTACTAACTCTTGAGGGTAGGTTACCCTCCTCGGTTCGCACACGACCTGTAAACGAACAAGTATGAACTAACACATAAGATAACGTTGATTATATTCTCAAGAACTCTTTAACTCCTCATTTTTAGCTCACAAATCAAGCTAAATACAGTCGACATATTCAACATATTTAACAGAAGGAAAGCTGATTTTATTTTCCAAAATACATTCCTGGTTTAAAAACTACATATTATTTAATTTCCTTTCAATGTCACTAGTCCAGAGGTGGCCAACCCATGGCCCACCAAAACATTTTCAATGGCCCGCCAGCTGTCTCTAATGTATCTCCTGTTAATAAAAGGAAGAGATGAAAATGGCTGTGTTTCTTTGCTTGAACAGTATTTAGAGCGGAAGATATTTTCATACCACTGGATCATTCACAAAATGGCCTTGTGAGCTAGAGACATAAATTTCCATCATGTTGTTGATCCTGTTTTGCTTCGCGTCAATAAGATTCGATCACAAGCACTCGACCAAAGAGAGTTTAAAAGAAACTTTTTGAAGAGGGAATAAATAATTTAGTGCACTTCTACTTCACAAGTCTTCTCAATTATTTTAATTTCTAGTGAGTGAATAGTTTTTGTTATATCACTTAACTTTTTATTTTCTTCCATTATGGTGTGTCGTGTTGAGCTCGACTGCTGAGGACGGGGAGATCGAGGTTCGAATCTTGTTCGGCAGAACTGGGGTTGGTTTTTCCTAAATGGTTTTCCACTTTCCCTCCACGCCAATTCGGGTTCACTTCCTCTAATTCAATCTTACCAATTCCTAATCCATTAGCGTAATTAGTACTTAAAGTAATCACAACTTGTGAATATGGGGAATGCCAGGCCTCCACCGTGGTTCGGATTCCACGTTAAACTGTAGGTCCTCCATTTAATATCACAATCACCCTACCATTATACATTAGCGTAAGCGCGTATAACCCGAACAGGTAGTAAGACGCGGTGATGATAATAATAATAATAATAATAATAATAATTTAATTTATAATATTTTTTTAAATAGCAATGAATAACTATTACTTTATTAGCCTTTTAATGTGTTACCTGGACATGTATTTGACAGGCTGGAGAAAAGGAGGGGGCACAGTGGCCCGTCAAATGGTTTCTAACAATTTACAGGCCCTGATTTGAAAACGGTTGGCCACCCCTACACTAGTTAGTTAAACTTTTGGGGGTAGAGTGCAATTCTAACTTAATGATAGTTTCTGACAAAGTTTGGTTTCTTGGCCACAATGGCATAGTAACACACAAAAAGTGTCAAATTAAAATCGTAGAAGCTTGTCGTCAAATCATTATAATTACTGTCACCCACATAGGTTCAAACTTCAAGCTCCTCTATTATGGTTTGGTCGGTGACGAGAAGGTCAAGGTTCGATTCTTAGTCGAGTGTATAAAGGTTTTTTTTTTCTAAATGGCTTTTCATTCTAATTAATTGCGACTCGCCTCGGTGGCATAGTTAGCTAACGCGCTAGTCACGTTGAGCTAGACTGCCGAGGACGGGGAGATCGAGGTTCGAATCTAGGTCGGGTGAACTGGGGCTGGTTTTTCCTAAATCGTTTTCCACTTTCCCTCCACGTAAATGCGGGTTCACTTCTTCTAAATTCAACCTTCCCAATGTCTATTCCATTAGTGTAATTAATACTTAAATGCATCCTCTGAACAGGTTGTAGGTAAGACGCGGTGCTAAAATAAGTTAATTGCCCGGAAGGGTTTATGATCCAAAAGGTGCCACAATTAACTTTTTTCTATCTCCGCGTGTTCATCCCCCATTAAAGTAATTACCATATAATGTGCTTATAACCTGAACAGGTTAATGTGGTAGGGATGAGAATGCAGTGATAAAAACCTGCTCAGGCTATACACATAGTATATGGTAATGGAATAAGGACGAGGAAGGAAATATTTTAGAGGTAATCTATCCGCATTTGCTTGGAAGGAGAGTGGGAAAACATTTATGAGAAACCACACCCACTAGACCCGACTGGTACTCGAAACCCGATCACCCCGTCTTCAGAAGGCCAGTCCTTTAGGCCACGATATGTGGCCTTTTGAGGAGCTTGGTGTGGTCTTTTCGCTCTTTTTAAAAATCAACTATGCATCTTCATTGCCTACAAATTATACATTCTCCAACGTCATGTATTTTAATTAATTAAAATGAAACAATCCTTATTTTTTAAAGCATAATGTTAACAAAAAATCATCCGATCTTATCGATATATTTATCTATGCTTGATACACTATTATATTTTGTAAAAATGTATTGTACATGAAGCCAGCGACAAAAGGTTTCCCACCCCTGCCTTAGAACATGGCTACTGAAATGTTATTTGAGACCAAATTTAATGGCATGGTTTGGTTTTATGAAGAAATTGTAAATCTAATCGAAATATTGACCTGGTATGTGTTTTTTTACTATCGTTAATGAGGAAGTGTGACTTGACTAATCTTATCTCATTGGTGTTCACTGTCGCTGCCTTGGTGTTTGAAAGTCCATTATATCGAACACTCCCCCACTCCCCGCTGTTCGCCATATCTAATCTGTACACTCATTGTACCATGTTGGCATGTGCCACGTGACTGAGGAGGGGAAACCGTGGCTCGCGAGACAAGGCCTGCGTCACACCTTCATTTGTCTAGTTGACAGAACTCATAAGAGGCTTGGTTTTCATTTTCATTAAACATGGCTGGGGGTGATTTTATTGACATCTCGTACTTTACAATTATTTTAATTAGTGAAAATATAATAGCAAAAACAATATACATTAAAAAAACGTGAGCTGGTTGTATAGACACCGCTAGTTGCTTATTATTAGGGTGGAAAGAACGAACCTATTTTATCTTTAGATTACCAAATGAAAATTATTTCGTACAATATGAATAGCATTAACCGCATGATAACGGAATTAATCATATCCATCAAATAAAACTGTTACCTTAAGGCTGATACATCATAGAGCACTGAAAAGCAGTTAGAAATCCAACATTATTTATAAAGTGATTTGATATTTTTTATATTGTTTTCGCCAAAATGTAGGTGAAAATTATGTCTAGTTAAAAAAAATTAAATTTAAATTTTAAAGTATTTACAAAAATGTGTGACAGCTTACATAAGACCCTATAAAATGATCGCACATTATCTCCTGTTGTGACCACATCCAAACATGACTTTATTTGATAGAGGAATAGAAGGTTAGATCTAGGTTTTGTTTTGATTTCACAAGTACAGATTTCCGCGTAAAGCATTGTTAATTTTTTTAAATTAAAATTTTAACTGGTTATAAACCTGCTGATAATTTTCGCCTACATTTTTTAAATTTTTTATTGAAAACAATATTTAAAAATATTAAATAACTTCTTAAATATTGCAAATTTCTAGACATCTGCAACACCCTCCCATTATCCTTAGTCATTTATTCATTTTCAATTTTCTGAATAAACCAATTGGCTGTTTCTTTTAGGTGACCTGGCGGTCTAGGGGTAAGATGTCAGACTTCTATGCTGGCGGCCGGGGTTCAATCCTCGGTCCCGGCACAGATTTATCTGATTACCAAACCCTTCCTTCACCTCTGACAAGACATCTTGTGAATGTGAGGAATTCCAGGCCTCCACCGTGGTTCGGATTCCACGTTAAACTGTAGGTCCTTCATTTCATCTCACAATCACTCTACCATTACACATTAGCGTAAGTGCGTATAACCTGAACGGGTAGTAAGACGCGGTGCTAATAATAATGTTTCTTTTAATATCAGATTTTATCAGATTATTTGGGGGAAGGGGTGTCTCCTTTGCCCCCGACCACAACCCTCTTCCCCCACTAGCTGGTGGAACAAAACACTCGAATAAAATAATAATAATAATAATAATAATAAAAAAGGTACCTTTGGGTCAATCACTAAACTATACTTAATCACTATATTTAGTGTAATTTTATTTTACCTTTTCAAACAAAAATAACGAATTAATAAGTTGTATACCAACATAAACTCATAAACAACACAATATACTATTATTTAAATAAAAAATTTCAAAGTTAATGTCGAACTATTATGAACAACCGGCCAGCAGTTAAAAAAACGATCACTATTTAGGAATTGAAATATTTAAGTTTCATCGACAGAGTTTGGAATAAATGGTTGCTGAAGTAGTGTGGTTTGAAAGGGAATCCAGTAGGTCATTGTGAAAGAAACGTGTTACATTGATTTGGAGATGTTGAGAGGATGAGTGTGGATCGAGTGACGAAGCAAATATATGAAGGAAGAGTGTGCGGCTCAAAAGGAAGGGGTAGGCCATGTAAGATCTGGCTAAATGTTGTAGATGAATGTGTGAAAAAGAGAAACATTAAGAGTTTTAAGAAATAGACGAAGATGTATGACTCGTATGGATTTTGTTGAAGCGAAGGGAGTAAGCAAGGATACCCCGTAAGGGAACGGCGTGATTTATTATTATTGTATGTTGGTTCATTGAGTGCTAGGAAAACTTCTCAATTTGACATATTTGACTTTTTTATAACTATCGAAAGGTTTAGCACACTTGCTACTAACGACCTAATTTGATTGGTAAGATCATAAACTATATATATATATATCTGTGTGTGTGTGTGAGTGTATGTGTAAAAGTGATATACTAAAATACTTCCAATATTATAATCAAAGTAGGCCTTTACAAATAAGAATTACCATTAACGTGGAGAGAGGATGAGAAAGCCACAACAATAAATCACTTGTATAAACCCACTCAGTTCAGTGAGCCGAGATTCGAACCTTTGCCTCCTTGTCAACAACTATTGAGAGCTATCTAATCACACGCTCGCTCGCCAGTTTGGCTACCCAGTCGCTCGCTCGCACGCTTATCAGTCTGGCCGAACCCTGCAGGGTAATTCCGCTCAGTACAGTGATTTGGAAAATATTTAATAACTCATTGATTTATTTTTTATATCAATTAAAAATATACAATAAACACGTTTTCATAATTGATGTTACAATATTTTTCCTTAAGTGAGCACAATACCCCTTCCTTCCCCTACACTAACACTAATAATAAAGTAAAATGTTAGCAAAGGTGCTCCAAATGTCCATTAGTAAGAAAATAAAGGCATACATATTATTTTTATATTTTTGACCGACTGAAGCTAGGTTCTGTTTTAACTTACCCATTAGTCATTTAATCTGTCGGTCTGGATTTTTATTACGTGATAACTGTCAAATGAGTCAACCAATATTTTAAATGAAATTGTCGAATATATGACATTTACGTACACCCAAGAAATAGTGACTATTGCGTACAGTTTATTTTTCTACCCGAGTTGGCCGTAAATGAAATTACATGATGTAAGCTCGCACAACTTCCTATCCCAACCAAACCAATTATAACTGTTAACACACACAAGTATAAAAGTTATATGACGTCACAAATAGGGCCTATAAAAGTTCAAATTATTGTTTAAAATAATAACAACTATTATTATACACACCTAACTTTCAAAACTTTCCATAATTTATACATATAGCCCTATATAATTATGGTTCTTACCCAACCTAACTTATCCAAACCTTTCATATTTTAATAGATTAAATTTTCAAATAATATTAATTACACAAAATAAACAAATGACCCCTAACTGGGTTGCCCACCTGCTTGACCCTCTGGGTGCAATTGTAGCGGTACTCAATTGTCAGGACACCAAATTGTCAAGAACATTCTTTGGACTTAGACTGAGCAACGTACAGGGTGGGTCGGAAACAATGATATGATCTAAGCTGAGGAAAGTGATGGACAACTTGCTGAGGTTTACCTTACCTCCGGTGGAATTCACCTCAATGATATTATTTACAAAAGGTTAAAAAGTGTAGCATGTAGTTTGATTTTATCTAGCTAGTGAATATTTACTTTTCAATTAAAGTGTTAATTTTCACGTTACTAATCGTCTAATTGTTATGGCTCCAACCTATATAAAGGCCTTTCTTACATAGTTTTTCAATCTGATTATTCGTTTCGTTTCATAATGGCGGTCGCTTGGAAAATTTTCAGTTTAATAGTTCGTTTCAAGTGATTTGAATTTATATTTCAAAGCAATAGACTTTTTTTTATATATATTGCGAGACTAACGTCTTACACATCATGAACAACGGTTATTTTCTACGAATATAATATTTTTTTTATATACGGTATTAACTTGTTTTCTAATCAACATGATTAAGAAAAAATATCAACTTCAAATCCAAGGAGAAACTAAGGATAAATTTTATATCACTATTGAATTTATCACTCCGCGTAGGGCGTCAATTGTTTCACTACTGAATTTAATCACCCCGCGTTGGGCGTCGATTGAAACACTCCGGATTAATTCCAAATATAATAATGCTGTAATGATGTTTAGGTTGTCTATAGCTCCGTGGTCGAGCGCCTATCATCACTGTACGGAATAGATACAGTTTAACCAGCTGTTAATTGCTCCGTGGTCGAGCACTAATTAAATCGGAATAATTAATAAATATATAAATGGCTGTTTATTCACTCACGGTTTATTCAAATGACATCTGTTAATTACTGATACATACTCCAATTAAATGATTTATATCAATGCACACTTGTGATATTAATGTAAATTATTGTATTCTGTGTTAGACTGTGACTGCGAGAGCCAGTGCTAGTGAGTCCCTAACTGCGTTGCCTGTGTGAGCGTGGGTGCTAGAGCGACTTCTCTGTTTGTGGCTGCCTGGCTGTCCTTAATTATACGCACAAACGGCTTATATATGACATACCCCTTGCCTCTTGCTCCCTTCGTCAACAGTGTAAAAACTAACTAATAGAAAGAGTCCTGGCGACAGGTGTTGTGAAGGCTAGCTTCTTATTGGTATAGGGAATTGGCGTCTTTGCCAAATACTGCGTAGTTGTTCCTTTAACAGGAAAAATGATATAAAAATATATTTTAATGGTGTAATCCTTTTTCCATTATTTCTGAAATGCGCGTGTTTCTTCATGGATGAATGATAAAGTGATACTCTACATATGTTACTTTAAATAAAAATTACCTTCATCCATGACTTTTTATATATTTTAGAGTGATCTAAATCAATATCATTACACTTTTAACTAGAAATCCAAAGATAAATCTTAAGACTGTAATAACGATAAGAATATTACACAATTCCTAACATGATGTACTTATCAATTTTTAAATGGAGGATGCTGTTCACAGAACTACTAATTATTCAATATACTGATAAGTTTTTAGAGCATTACAAGAACCGTTTTCCCTCTGTAACCAGTCTTTGAATAGTTTATATTAGTTGATTATTTTATAATTGTTTTTTCTCTGCGCGTTAAGCTCATATTGTGTTTGCTTGTAATTGTTGCAGGTGGTAGTCCCAAGGAGACCAAGAAGGATCCTTTGTCTCCTTCAGGAACAGGTGAGTCCTACATGTGTCACGAGGCACGGGGGCATATCCCCACAGCGGTGTAAGTGCACTGTACCTAACATACTGCTTTTGGACAAACTAACCAGACCCGAAACAGAAAATATACCATATGTTTTAGGTGACCTGGTGGTCTAGGGGTAAGATGTTGGACTCCTGTGCTGGGGTCCGGGGTTCAATCCTCGGTCCCGGCACAGATTTATCTGATTGCCAAACCCTTCCTTCACCTCTGACAAGACGTGTATTAATCACAACTTGTGAGTGTTTGGAATGTCAGGCCTCCACCGTAGTTCGGATTCCACGTTAAACTGTAGGTCCTCCATTTACTCTCACAATCACCCTACCATTACATATTAGCGTTAGTGCGTATAACCCGAACGGGTAGTAAGACACGGTGCTAATAATAATAATAATAATAATAATAATAATATATGTTTTATTAAGTTTTAGCATCCGGTCTTACTACCTGTTCAGGTTATACGCATATGTATGTACTAATTACGCTAATGAGTTAGGGATTAGGACTTTTGAATGTAGAGGAAGTGTACCAGCATTTGTGTCTAAGGAGAGTGAAAACCCAGTTTGTAAAAGCCACCATCATAGTACACCCGACCGGGATTTTAACCCCGATCTCCTTGTCATTAGAAGTATAGCATAACACGAGAGTGACGTCTTTTTTCCCATCTGGTGAAAGTTATCAAACCCATTTCACGATTTTTCGGAATTAAAATTGGAACCTGGGCCCTTGAACAATAGTTTAAAGCATAACCTACTGAACTAAGGTGTTGGATTTTACTAACAGGGTTGGGGTTCAAATCTTAGTTTGGTGTTATGAGGGGGTTTCCCTAGGTTGTTTATAGCTCTCATTCCACACCATATTAGTACATTCCCTCTAAATGTTACCTTCCCCATTAGTGCCCTATTAGTTTGAGTATGTGGACGGGTAGTAAGATGTACTACTTTATTATGTGTAGTGTTTTAGGTAAACAGTTCCACGGCGTTTAGCCTGAAACCTAACAAGAGTACCTTGACTGGTTCCACTATGGTGCAGCCTATAAGATAAGGCCATAGTGTAATCCGACAAGGTAAAATTGCCAGATTACAGGGTAAACATTAGTTTACAGGACATTTGAAGGATACCGGGGGGAAAAAAGGCGAAATCCAATTTCATCTCAAATTTAGTTAGTGCTGCCATCTGTTAGACAATCATGAAACCTTTCTAATGGACTTGAGATTAACACTTTAAAGAAATTTATATAGATTTTAAACATAATATCAAACAGGAGCATTTTAGAGCTTGCATAGAATCAAACCCGAGACCTTGTAAATATTAACTAAACATATCTTGGCTTGAGTTGATGTCAACAGTTGTAAACATGTTATCTTCGTGTGCATGATATCTGTTCAAAGTCAAGGTGTGGAAATATCTTTGGCTAACCCTGACTTGAACTATTTGTGAGGAATTTAATATTTGAGGTGTAACGCAGCGCTGCCGGAATTTATGTCCGGGGCTCAAGGAAATAGCAATACGTAACCTCCCTCAACACCATCTAGTCAGGACCCCAACCGGCATTTATTTCGAGTGAACATTTTCATCAGAGATTACTTTCTATAACTCAAGTGTAAGAGGATACAATCACGTCACTCATTTCACTCCGTACAAAGTCTCAGAGAATGCTATTATTTCAGGGAAATAGCCTCTGACCCACTTATGGCTCCCATCCATCTTGGTTTCTCTGGACATGTTCTCTTTTCTTCGTGCGGTTTTTTTCATCTAGTGTCCAGGGGTAAATATTTTACACTTTTCAGTTCAAAAATTAAAGAAAAACGCGTGCGCAACGAATTTTATCTCAGAATTAATTAAAATGTGTATTAAGATTTACATTTATGGTCATTTGTTAAGCAATGTGACTGATTTTATGAATATAATATATATCTACAGTATATACACCCCCCCCCCCCCTTTTTTTTAAATACACTGTTCGTTGGAGTTTTTTTCTTTCGAAAATGTACTGAATTTTGCAGCTTGCAGTCATAGGTTCAGTAAATTGGGCATGGCAAACCTAAACCCACCCCATCCCTCTCTTTTGCATCAAACAATAAACAGCTTTACCTAAAATTAACGCTTTCTTTTCGCTTCTGAAAAATCGAGTGTTCCCTAAAACATTTGTTTTCTCTTACCTAGAATTTAGAATTAGGTTTTGTTTAAGTCAAACCCCAAAATTGTTGAATTTATGCAAAGCAATCATTAGCTACAAATTTATTATACACATTTTAGGTTTATTTCCGGCGTCCAGACTGTCTGAAATAATCGTTAGGTCAAATATTATTAAGGAGTAATTTTTTTCTTGCATGGTTTTCCGGTGACGAAGTGTTCGAGACTCGAACCCCGGCCGGGTGTACTGAGGGAGTATTTTCCTCTATTATTTCCAACTCTCTATCCATACAAGTGTGGACACATTTCCTCTAAATTGTACTTTCCTCGTCCGTACCCCCCTTGCTGTAAATAGGCGGAAACTTCAGTCGGGATTCGGAGCACGGAAAGAAAGCAGTCTATTATTAGTGGAGTGGTTGGTGTGACTCACCTTAGGAAATATCAACGATGTCTCCAGGAATGTCTGCTTGGGCCGCTCTCAGACAAATATCTTACCAACTCAGGGGCGGATATAGAGTTTTCGTGAAGCGGGAGGTTGCGCGCGTGCGCTCCCACGGGACCAGACCGGGGATGGATGGAAAAATAATTCAAAATTTGAGAGTACAATGTAAAATAATGAGTAAAAGTACTTCGTTTATTAATATTTTTTGTTGTTAAATTATGTGTTAAAAATTTTAATCAATTATTGAGTATGATTAATACGCGATACAACTGGTTAGTGAGTTATTACGTGACGGTACAACTAGTCGTGACTATAACATAGATTTAATTGGTTTAATATCTTAAATTATGATTGCTAATTCTATGCGAAAAAAATATCGAGGGGGCGCATAACCCCCCTAACCCCCCCCTACCCCCCCCCTCCGCACCTCCCTTTGGATCTGACCCTTTACGAACTTTATATAGTCTTAACTCCAATATATAAATAAATAGTAGGACCCGACCGTACGTACTTTCTCACATAATTAGAACAACATTTAAAAAATTGATTTATCAGTAAATTAATCCCCTAATGCTCCCCTCCTAATAAAATTTCTCCAAAATATGTTTTGATTATGAAACACCCTTCAGATATACAATCTGAACAAAATTGTTAAAGCTATTATGAAAAAAAATAGTCAGTAAACTAACTTAGCCATATTAGAATAATTTTGAATTTTCAAAAATATGTCATCATTAAACAACACAACCCTTAATTTAAGGCTGGAATCACGATCACGATTTGGCCTATCTAAATATCAAGTTTGAACAAAACTCATCAAACCATATCGGCTATAGTCCTAGTCCACAGACAAGTAAGAAACAGACTCTCAACCTTACGGGGGTTTCGCTGCGCTCTTTATGCCAGGTTGAGTCCTTCAACACTGGGCCTCGCTAGTGTCGCTGCTGGGTGATGATAGGACTAACCGCAGCGATCCTAGTGGTGAAGGACTCAAGCTGCCAAAAGTAGCGAAACCATTTTACCCTGGGGGTTGAGTGTTTGGGTATATTATTTGTCTGTGCCCTAGGTACAGACAGACTTATGAACAGATTTGTAAGACCCACTTTTTTGAGCTCGGAAAAAATATAAAACAATTAAAATGTGCCATAATTTCGTGATCAAGATTACAATATTTGTTCTATATGATAAAGGGAAAATGACTATCATTACATTATTTGTGACAACTGGCGGTATGGACTAAGCATAAAGGAAAGAAAGTCATTTCTAAATATCAAATAGACTCATCTCCCTCTGTACAAAATGTAAGACGATACTATTACGTCACTAATATTACGCTGTTACATTATTATGTGCGCTAAGATTATGTTTTTTGTGCATCTCTTTGGGCTTTCCGAATATATACACTAGTCGGGTGGTGGTGAGGAAGGTAGAGTTTAGAGGATATGTACTCGCATTTGAGTTAGGCCAAAGTTGGAAACCATTTAGGAAAGCCACCATAACACACTTGAATGGGATTCAAACCTCAAACTAAACGTCACCGGCAAACCAAATCAGATCAGACAATGACGCATTAGTCCGTCGATGTGGGTACTCCACATGTACTGGAATATTAAAACTCATTACGCGGCTAGCATTTAGAAAAATATTGTAATCGTAAATAGTTTCTATCTCAAGATTATGCGGCTGTATGTGTCACAAAACTACAAAAATTGGGTTCGTTTGTCTGTCTGTCTGTCTGTCGCTGGGTCTATAGCCGAAACTGTTAAATTGTTTACATTCAAACTTGATATTTAACTGTCATATGGTCACACCTCGAGGTAAAATCGTGATTTGGATTTCATACATAAGATTAAAGTTGTTTGATAACTGATTTTTGAAGATTCGAAACTATTATAAATAATTGTCTCTGGCTAATGATTTTGTTCACAAAGTATATCTGAGAAGTGTTTTATATTATGAATAATACTGTAATTATGCTTGATTCTAAAAGAAAATTTGATTTAAGGGCAGTATAATGACGATTTATTTTGAAAATTTAAAATATATAGGAAATCGCTTTGATAAAGTGATTCAGTATAGCTACCTGGAGAGTATTTTATATAATAAATAAGAACGTGTGTTTTCCCTGGAGAAAAAAAAAAGAGAGTTTCATGTACTAATATCTACACTTTTTTTAATTTTAAATATTTTAAAAATGGCTTTAGCAAATTTGTTTAAAATATTTATCTGATAGCTTAAGTGTATCATATTATTTTTAAAATATGTTTTTTTTAATGAGGAAAATATATTTAGGATGTCGAGTTTGAACCCTGATCGAGTAGGCTGGTTTAATTTTTCTTCAAAGGATTTCCATCATACCTCCACATAAATGCGAGTACATTTTATTCCTACACTGTTAGTGTAAATATTCATATGGTTCATGTAAGTGTTTCAGCTGTATAATATTAACACGAATAATACGTAAAAACGTTTAGTTAAACGCATAAAACTACACGTTTAAACGCCCCATTCCTGTTCATATTATATTTTAGTAATATTTATAGAGCATTTAAGGTTCGCTATCTTCATGCAGGCTATATCAGTACGCGGCCTACAAATTAACTTAACTTAATCCAAGAGATCACCCACCCACAAATATACAATCCTTTCTAATGAAAAGAATTGTATGAGGAGCTGATAAATAATCAATCATTAAGTCTTCTGCACTTGGAATCGAACTGGGATAATCAGAAATGACTTTTCTAACCACTTGGCCTAGAGTACGACCACAACATCACACAGTTTTTATTTTAAGAGTAATTCTCTTGAGGTAACTCTGAGAAGAGTTTTCCAGCCAGGTTGTCGGTGAAAATGAGAGATGAAAATTCCGTATTGATCGCACTGGCGGTGTCTCGCAGAACTTAACAGGAGCTGCTGATAAACTGTCTAGTCAGGAGCAGAACTGAGCAGTAGCTGCTGATAAACTGTCTAGTCACTAGCAGTATTGAGCAGGAGCTACTGCTGAACTGTCAAGTCACGAGCAGAACTAAGAAGGAGCTACTGATAATATATCTAATCACGGGCATGACTAAGCAGGAGCTACTGATAAACTGTCTAGCTAGAAGCAGAATTAAGCAGGAACTACTGCTGAACTGTCTGGTCACGAGCAGAACTGAGCAGGAGCTACTGATAATGTGTACTGATACGTGTACATGTTGACAAAGGCGTTAGTCTCATCTTTTCTGGTTTGTCGATGACGGGGAAATCGAAATTCAAATCCCGGTCGGTTATATTGAGGGTAGTTCTTCCTGTTTTGTTTACCATTCTCCCTCCTAAGTAAATACTTATTCATTTCCTCTAAATTATGTCGAGTTACACGGAATGTTGAGCTTCCGAGACTCTACTGTACTGTAATTTTTTCACTTACATTTATTTTGCTTTTTAAATCTATCTTTTATTAAGTTATTGAGTTTTTTTTGAAAATGTAAATTTAACTCATCACTGATATCGCGAGTGATGGCTATAGCCAGGGCCCCGGATTTTGATGACCTAAAAATTATAAAAAATAACTTCAAATACCGGTAAACAAAAAATTACCTAACAATTTAAAAAAAAAACGTAACGAATGCACACAACTAAATCAAACACCCACTTTACACATGGAAACTAAAAAATATGAGTGCAATGAAAATCCTTTAACAACAATCGACGCTTGCGTTCCGCTAAATACATTTATCAACAAATATCCGTTTCACAATTAATAGCTACCCCTCCCACCGCAACCCTCTGCATCCTCGTTGTAATCTCACCAGGAATGTGTATTTTACAATCATACACGCAAAGAGGATACGAAGTTCATTGCCTATATTATCTTCTCATTCAGACAACTGTGTGTATGATGTTTGAGTAGTTATGCATTTATAAAATATTAATAGTATAGTATTAAAATATATTTAGTCATCATAAATACCCAAAACTTATTCATAAAGGCTTGAAAATTACTTAAAAATGCATCATAAAGGACGCAAATCAAGAAAATATGAACTAAAATTCTAAAATGACCAGAAATGACCGGAAATTGACCTATTAAAAACATTTCCACAACCAGGGGATAGTAAACAGAATTTATGTACACATGAGCATTGTCTGTGAAGTAAAAAATATATAAAAAGATGACATGTCATCAAAATCCGGGCCCATGCACGAATTCATTTTGTCGGTCCCCTGATGCTCGCTAAAACCAAGTTCGACTGTATTCATTCGCTTTCTACATCCCATGACAATCAACTCTGTGATACAGTTGGATCAAAATCGATAATTCACACGAATACTATTGCACGTGGATCATTTCTGATTAAACAGTAATAGAGGTAAAGAGTTAATAGAAGTTCCTAATATTGAACGTTGTTAAAATATTAAATTTATATTTGGATAAAAACTGCGTTGAAAAGGCCGTTTTTGACCATTTTAGAATGGCTTCACAGATAAGCATTGTGCACAAATCTTCATTCTGTAATAGTAGGAACATACTGTAGTTACTAACCAGAAACTTTGTCACTTTGTCCTCCATCGTCACGACGGAAAATTTTGAGTAACCCTTCAAACACGAATGCAGTGCACACATTCCCCTTCAACTCCCAAACCTCGCGCGAGCCGGGAGTTGAGTTGGGCCTGTTATGATGAACGCTCTTAATGTTATTCCCTGGGCATAAATTGCTGTCAGCAGCTTCTTGATGCTGTTGTATATATCTAACTAACCATGGAAAGCACGTGGTCTGCTCGTCAACATGTTTTTAGACCATCCATCTTATCGCTGCTATGAACTAAAAGGTTTGAAAATAACTTAAGTGAGCTTACAAAACAGTAAGGCATTGTGCACACTTATTCACCAATGGTAACATAACTTCTCTGTTTTCTTGAACTTAAGAAATAGCAAGGAATTGTCTTTACCACTCTTGCTGCCCAACTTTGCGGTTTTCTTGAACACAAACCTTTTGTATCATCGTATAGTTATTTTTAGCAGCGCGTCTTACTACCTTTTCGGGATTTGAGCCTATGTACTAATTACACTAATGGGTTAAAATTTGTAAGGTTTAATTGAGATGAAGTGCACCAGCATTTGCGTGGAGGGATAGTGGAAAACCATTTAGGAAAATCCCCCCTCATTACACCTGGCTGGGACTATCATCCTGATCTTCCCATAGTCACCTATTTATTCTCTTGCGAGAATGACGACTTATACCAGTGTTTCTTAATCCAACAACTATTACTTACTAATACAATGTAATTAATTAGATGATTATTTTTTCAAAATTTAATCTAATAAATTAATATTTGTCTTGTATAAATAGTCTTAAATTGGAATTTTCTAAAAATAACTATTTACTATACCTCCATAATACCCCACCTTGACCTCGATCCCTACTCCCAGGGCCCCGGTGGTCCCTGAGTGCGCACAACTACCTTTTAATGGTCCTCCATCACCTAAACTTTGAGAAACACTGCCTAAACTATGCGACCATCGATGCGAGTATAAACAACTTAAAGAGAAAAGTATTATAATATTAAAATGGTAATGTTATGTACCAACATTCGCCGCCTGACTAAAGGATGCAAAATGACAATAAGGAATAAATATTTACTCGTGTACGTGGTTGGGGATTGAACCTTAGTCTCAAGAGTCAGAGCCTGCTACACAATCCTTGAGTTAAACCCCTATTACTGTCCAATAACTATGATATGCGCTTCAGTTCAAGGTGTTGACGGGTGGACTATTTTAAAAGCTCCTAATTAACACAGAAATAATCCACACCTAGACCGAATAGTGTCCCAAGCTCGACCAAGAGTAAGTATGCTGATCGAATCCCGTCTGGAGAACGTAACTGGGTCACAGTGAATGGTTGATTTGTACTCAATCAGTAGGTTGTAATATTACTGACTGCATCTAAAGAATATGTGAGAGCATTGACAATAATATCGTTCTAATTTTATAAACGTATTTAATTTTATTTGAACTTTATAATATATTACGTGGCGCTTAAAGCACTTCTTCTTCTAAGAAGGCACGAACCACTGATAAGTGACGTCAGTGTGCGTGACGTTAGTTGAGTCAATATGACAATTTAAGGTTTTTAATAAATAATAACTTCCTGTTCTGGAAAGATCGAATAGAAATTTTAAAAGGTAATTTGAGGCAGCTTCCGGCTCTCGGACATTCTACTGCCATCGAGATGTGTGTTTTTTTT
>CABFVZ010002391.1:100225-121147 GCA_902151445.1 Timema monikensis | reverse complement strand
TCATTGGTTGTATATTTATATTTTTATATTGAATTCAACTCTTGTATTGATAATTCGTTTCCTTACTACATTACACCATGTTTTTCATTAATTAATATGTTTAACTACAAAACTAGCACTACGTGAGTTACTATTTAGTTAAAGAATTATGTTGTTTAACCTGCCTGAAATCATTGTTGATCTTATTTATTGCAACACATATTTTGCCAAACTTACCACATTTATATTAAAAAACCATTTACTATTTCATATTGTTTGCTAGAACTATTATTTTAGTCATAATATTTTTAATTTTAAAGTATGAGCATTTACTTCTAATATCAATTTGTAATTTACAAAAAAGCTCCGAATGGCTATAATTGAACAGAAATTTATTATTTTAGCTGTCATTGTTTTTACTGATGAAGCTTTGAAGCTTACTTACCTTCCCGACCCTATTCAAAATTATTTTGATAATAACTAAATGAAATGAGGTAAAATTTATTCCTTATCAAATTGCCAAAGATTTAAAAAAATTGTAATGTTTTTTAATGAAAATTAAAATTATGTGTCTTAAATTATTACTTTGATTAAACATTATTTTGTTCCCCGTTTTTCAATCCATTTCCGCGGGAAATTTCTATTTTCCACCTTAAATTTTCTCAAAGCCAAAATGTAATTTCAGCATAGGCCTATCTATAACTCTTGGACCCATCCATGCCTGTCCCAACTGTTTTTTCCCATAGTTTGGGTAAAGACACGTTGGCCTCATATAGTTGACCACAGGAAATTTAAGTCAAGATTACCAGCGCACTATTTCCCTCTAACATATAAAATAATCCAATGAAAGCATTAATCTTGTCTAGCAACATTGACCATTTATCATCTGCTCACTGTGTTTGAGCTTCATTTACAGTATAGTTATTCATATCCCACAGCATAGGTTCATCAATAAACAAATTGCACGCATGGCCCTATTATCATTTAGAACATGTTTGTCATGCAGTGCTAGATTCTGTGCCGCCCTTAGGACATTCTGCCTAGTTAATGGATCTGGAGCATTTGCATTTGCATTGATGTTGATTATTGTCCACATAGTCTCCCCACGTTTTACAATTATTTGCGTGCTAGTTACATCAGGAGTAGTTGTTCACTCACCTGTTCCACAGTGCCCTTTAGCTACTTATTCCCGTGACTTGTAAGATATATATTTGACTCTTAAATGGGAACATGTGTGTATTGCTGCAGGTGGAGATGTTGAGTTCTGAGAACAGTGCTCTGCGTGGCGAGGCAGGTCGTCTCAGGCAGCGAGTGAACTTCCTCGTGGAACGTTCTAACAAGGCAAGCCCTGAGGATTGGCGGCGCTTACAGCAGGAGCGGGAGATGCTCACAAAGCAACTCGCCACTGAAAAGGAGTTGCTCAAGAAGAGTCAGGACGATCTCAAGGTGGTGCGGCAGGACAAGGCTCGCCTTGAAGAACAGGTTATTTACTTTGATTGGTGTTTTGGAAAATAACAACATGCGATAAGCGATAAATGGAGACTATTTAGAATGGATACAATTCATGATTTTGTGGGTATTATGATAATGCATACAAATCAGACTTTTTATTTGTGGTGCTTGTTTAAGAAATGTCTGAATGGATACAATTCAGCTCCCCCAAAAAATGCTTAAAAGCACAATATGTGGTGACTCATACTTGGCTAATTACAGGCGTGTTTCATGGTTGACCTATTGGTGTTTACAACCAGTGTTTTTGTGCTTCTCAGATTGTGGCTGCCTATGAGTGTTTATGACCTAGATAATATCAGACCTCAGTTTGGTAACACTTTCATTGACCAAACTAAATACCCTGGTATCAACCAATGAGTTGAGAATTGTGCACTAATTTCAAAATAGCATGACTCAAGTTAAATTAAAACAAGTATAGCTTTGTTTTCAATGAATTTTGACACTAATATTTATATTTTTAAAAAATGGACCGCAATTACAACTTGAAATATAAGACATTAATTAGGTACTTAAAAGTCATTTATGAATTAAAGAAATAGAATATTATCTAGGCCTATTTATGCTACTTATATCCTTCATGTTTTCTATAATCTTTTTAGGAAGATAATTTTAGGTTGTTATGTTGTGTTTACATTAGGTCTAGTCAAAATAAGCACCAATCTAACTAAGAATATAATTAAATCATTCATTTTCTATTGATTTACATTACATGTAGGCTTAACAAAATTAACTTACCAGCTGTTACATCAACTCTAAAAAAAATATAGGTCATTTTTGTGCTTCACCTTGGTCAGAACCACATGATCAATAACACTTGTTATCAAGAAGTAACCAAGTCAACCACGAAAACTCGCCTTTTAATAGACGATAGACCTCAAGGTCAATACATGGTGAACAACAGACAAGATAAATAAAATGTGTGAAAGAATGAGACATTGTATTTATGGGGTCACAGTACCAATACATTTCAACTTCAGTTCATGACGATTGAACTGTTCAAATAAATTTTCACCTTAATAACCCTTTGCTTGTTTTAATAAAGCTCAAAGAAAAACCTCTTTTCCCTTTTTTAGGTATGTGCTAGCTTTGAAAGAATTAAATTATTAATAATTATATTTTATTCTCATATTTGAGCATTTTTTATTTATCATGATGGCTACAGAGAGGAATAAACGGTAAAAGTCGGCTAATTTTTTGATATCAGGAAAAAACAGTGAAATGTCAAGGATTATAATTACTTAAAAAAAGAGGAAAATTCAGGGGATTTAAATATTTGACTAACTATGCACCTAAACGTTTAAACAAAAGTGAGAGATTTTTTTTTCCAATGTTAAAATGCAATACCTAGATATGGAAGTCTTAACATGAGATTGTGGAACAGTGTTTTTTTATACCACATTTACACAGGGACATAAATAATACCCAGTCCATTAAATACTGAAAAATTAACTTATAATAAATATTGTCTATCTTTAGTAGCTGCTGTGTTTGTCCTTTATGTTATTCCTTTTACATGTTCTTATCTATGTGTCCTATCAATATTTGCAATTTTCAATTTTCTCCCATTTGTGTTTTTTGGTTTCCTCTTTTAGGAAGTTGCTTTGTGTGTTTTACACTCCTCCCTGATAAGTTCTGATAGAATGAAACCTAGGTCAGGGGATTAGGCAGTAATGATCTATTTTCTTCAAGAGGCAACCATTATCTCATTGTCCAATGGCAGCAATATAAGTGTGAACTGTGTTATTTTCATTGTAAAATCCATATTTATATGTTTCTATCCACCTTTCCTGTACCTTCCTCCAAACATGATTAATAAACATTGAAACTAAAATATAACTTTACTAAATAACTTAATTATCATTTGGTTAAAGATAATACTTTATCATATATTTGGAATAAGATACAGGAAAGGTGGAATGACACATATACTAGGGGATAAACACAATATGGCTTTTACATGAAAAAGAACAACACAGTTCACACTTTACATTGCTGCCACTGGATAAATAATGGCTGTCCCTTGAAGAAAACCAATTGTTACCGCTTAATCCCTTGATCAAAGTTTCATTCTATTGGAACTTATCAGGAGGAATTGTTACACGGGCAACCCAACTTCCTATATGATGAAACTAAAACAGACAAAAGGGAGAAAAAGCAAATTGGTAAAGAATGATAGTACAATTAGATAGGAACATGTAACAAGAATGACAAAGTTTGATCTTGTGTTTTTTTTTATTATTGTAAATGCTATTTTGTGTTTGTTCCCTTTAATGTGTTTCTATCCATATCCTGTACCTTCTTTCAAATATAGCTAAATAACTCAAAAAGTGAAAATAGATTTTCCTTAAAGAGGTGTATTATTTACTCTATGGCATTGGGAACTCGAAAGTTCTCGGTCACACTTGCACTTCTTTCATGCGAATTTGAGAAAATATCCTCTAAATTATACCTTCATCCCTATTTTACTAGGAAAAACTATGTGGTTAAACAGGTCATGCAAGCATACAGATATGTGTTAGAAAAACCTTGTATTAAAATTATTGTTGGTTCAAATAAATACTATTTTATGAACCTGTAAAAAACCTAATAACCTTAATACATAGATATTTTAAAGGCTACAGGAAATTAAATATATTTATCATATGTTTGAATTTCAAATGAGGATTCAAGCATTTAAAGTTGCCATCTTTAATTAAAATAATATAGTTCCTCTCAAATTTAATAAAATTGTAAATGAGGATTGTTGCTGAGTTTTCAGTGCAAACAGCAAACAGAGGAAGTGAAGCGACTGTCAGAAGAATTGGAACAAGCACAGCAGCGAGCAACTCGATTACAGCAAGAGCTGGATTCGGTCAAGTCTCAACTCCTCAAGAAGAACTCGGAGCTGGCTACTATCACTGAGGATCTAGGGGCCAAGGAGGCACTGCTTGCTGACATTCGCAACAAGGAAATGCAGGTAATAAAACAATCTGCTTACTACATTTGCAACGAGGAGGTATGGGTAGTAACATCTGATAGCTGACATTCGAAGCAAGGAAATGCAGGTAATTACATTATTAGACCAAAGTTGATTGGTTCTCTCTTGGTATTCGTGGTTGGACATTATTGTTTATGACCACCGAGAATAACTAGCTTAAGTTTTTGAGGAGAAATATAGGAGAAATAGGATCTGGAATGGAATTTCTTAGAGACTGAGATGGTATGATCATGTAACGAGGATGAAAAAAGAATCCCAAGGAGATTGATGTAAATTAAGTATGCTGGTAAAAGACCGGACGGAAGATAAATGAAGTGATGTGAGGAACAAGTGTGCAATTTCCATGAAGGAAGAATGGTAAGCAGGGCTACTCACACAAGTCAGAAAAAGTCCCAAAAAAATCTCCACAAAACAGATAATATAATTTAATTTAATACTTGCATGATTAAATTTACTATAAATTAATACTACATTCTTTCAATCTACCAAGAGTTAAGATACAGGTTTGAACAGGCAACTGCAGAATCCAAGCCTAAACCTTTTGTGAATCAAGAAACAGGCATCATCAGTATCTAAGTGACCATGATCAACCTATAGCCATGCTGCCATAGTGAATAGTACAATCTGTGTTTTACTTTCTTCTGCGGAAGAAGGGGACTGATGTACCCCAATAATTATGTGTTTTGTTGTGTTTTAATTGTGAAGTTTGAGGTCTACAATTATCTGGGAAGTGTGTAGGCCAGGCCCTTTTATCCTCCTCCCAATGTTTAATTTAATAATTTAAACAATACAACCACTGGGCACCATTTTTCCGTATTTATTATTGTAGAATTACATGGTTGGGGGAGGGGGGGATTACCCACTTATATTTCACATGAATTTCTGACACTGACATAAATACTACAGTAGTTTTGGTAAACTCATATGTATCTTTATACTTATCAGATACTTTAGAAATATAATGGTTTGAAACGAGATGTACTGTCCCCATTACTTTTTAATCCAGTCTTAGATTATGCTAGCTGGGTAACACTAGAGATAAGGAAGGATTGACACTAAACAGTACAGTGCAGCTATTAGGAAATACAAATGATTTAGCTTTGTTTGATAATAGGAAGGAAACTCTAGAAATAAATGCAGACATTTTATTATAGGTGAGTAAAGAACTAGGCTTAGAAGGGAACATTGAAAAGTCTAAGTATGATCACACAGAGAGCATATATTGAGGATGATAATGGATAACTTAGAGATTGTTGCGAACAACATATCATTTGGCATGGTCAATGAGTTTTAAGTATTTAAGAACAATTTTAACTAACAATAATTATAGTAGTGAAAATTAGGAAAATAATAGTCAGGAAATTAATGTTGATATTTGCTCAGTAAATTGTTGACATCTCGTATACTTTCAAGGAATGTATAACTCGGAATATACAAAACAACAATCCTAACAACATTTCTATATGGATGTGAAACTTTTTTTACCTTATATGATGCAAAAATAGGGTTTGGGGAGATATTTATCCTGTACTCATCACAATACATTTTTATGATATTCAAGTCACGTGGATTACACTGGGCAAGACATGTAGCACGAATGGAAAAATCTAGAACCTTGTTCTTAGTACTGGATGACGAACTCATTGGGAAGAGAGCATTGGAAATACCTAGATGTAAATGGGTGGATAACATTAAAAGATATGGTGAAATGAGGTGGACTGGATAGAACTAGCTCAAGATAGGGATAGGGTGTAATGAGGTGGACTGGATAGAACTAGCTCAAGATAGGGATAGGGTGTAATGAGGTGGACTGGATAGAACTAGCTCAAGATAGGGATAGGGTGTAATGAGGTGGACTGGATAGAACTAGCTCAAGATAGGGTTGTGGTGTAATGAGGTGGACTGGATAGAACTAGCTCAAGATAGGGTTGTGATGTAATTGGATGGTTTTTTCCTCTTCCACTCTCTAAGTTGACACAATTGTCAATGGATTGCTCAAATGTCAATTTAAAGTTTATAACTAATGCTCGGAGGTTGATGACCTCAAAAATGGTGAAATATACATGCCTCTATGCCCTTAAAAATACCACTATATGATCTAAAAATTAATAAACCTGCTCTAAAATGTATATGTTAACGAATATGAATATTATTAAAATTATGCCTCAAATCAAGGAAGTAACTTTCAGTAAAATAAATTAGCCAACAAATCTTTAGTTATTGATCTAACAAGCTCACAACTAATTCACAGGATAAACCAGGAGAGCCTTTACAAGCAGAACAAGAATTAAATGGGTTTGGGGAGGGGCAGTTCTGTGAAGCTGTCAGTGACACCCCCCACCCATAGCTAAGTTCCCAATGTTCTTATCACCTAGGTTTCTCCAGAAAAGTTATCTCTCAAATATGTCTAGACTACTTGAAGTTGTCAGGAATAGTGAATATTTTGAGTAAACAAACCTAGATAATGTGTCTTACCTACAAGTAATCTGGTCGTAAGCTATTTAAACAATAACATTAATATAAAATGCTAAGTATGTATTGTGTTTGATATAAATTAGAATATAGAGTTATAAAAGTAATTTTAATGTAAATATGGCTGTATACCCTCAAAACTGTGTAAATTACCCAAAATTGAAAACGGCTCAAAATATACACTTTTATTCAAAATAAAATTTATATATTTGGAGTCATAGTAGCATATAAAATGTTTATAATTCATTAAGCATTAGATGTGAGGTGAAACTAAAAATATAATATGTCATAAACATCCGAGCCCTATTTATAACACTTCTTCAGGAACACATAAAATCTGTCACAGACAATGAAGTATGTAGTTTGCTAAATCTGGGAACATGTAGACTTCATACTGTTCATGGTTCCTTGAAAACAGGAGTGTAGTTTGTCTATTGGGATATAAGTAGCTTATTGTGTCATACATACTACCTGTTCACTGACTCTCCAGCTTGTCGAGCATTGTTTACCCAATTGTCAGGGTGTACAACTTTTCCTTTGAAGTTCTGTGATGTGCGGTGGTTAGAGAATGCAAAGAGCCTTCAAAGGCCATTACAAATTTGGTACCATGTTGCTAAGTTTCTCAAAGAAGCAAAGCTTCCTAAAACAAAACCTGTATAGACACTGAAAAGAGAATCCTGTGATCCTGTGAATGTCAGCCTTCCCTTTTTGATGGAGTTAGATATGTTTTAATTATTTTTCCATCATTTTCTCTGAACTAATTGGCAAGACGTAATTTAATTAATATTTTCACATGTATAATACTGTAAAATTTAATTAAAATTTTATAAGACGTTGGTTAGGGAACTTGGGAAAATAGTCATGGAAAGACAGGGAGATTTTTTTTTTTTAATATTGTAGGAACCACCCTGTCTGAGTCTGAAACTGCAAAATATATTTAGGTATGAAACCTCAAGTTGTTTAGGCTTATTAAAAACCCTTAAATGTAATTTAGGTTTAATAACCCTTAAATCTTTTCTCTAGGTTTAACACCCCTTATACTCAACCCACTGTCTGGCTCACCAACAACAGACATGTTGATCCCTTATAAATGGTTGACTTTGACAAGCTACTTCCTTCCCCCCACCCCATGTCCACTCATTTCCACATCCCAAAAGATATCTTTGTCTTTCTTTAAATCTTTCAAACTCTTTCACTTGTCAAGCATAACAAATAACTGTTGATAGACAGAACACATTAAGTCACGTGCCTCCCAACTTGCTTGTTTCTCTACAAGTGGTAAAATAACCCTCTCTCCATCCCAGCCACCAAGTTTGCAAAATAACAAAGAAGAAAAGTGTCTACAAAAGAGTTAACCGTGATGAGTCAGCAGTAACTGCTAGAACACTGTTTTGTTTCTTAATTCACGATCTTTTCCTGAGGGTTCTGATTTAGGATTCCGTCCACCCCTAATTTTTATTTGAATATTTTTATTTTTAAATTATGTGTTTTAAATGTTATTTATAAATTAAAAACTGATATTTTAATGCTTTAAAACTTTTTTTTTTTCAAAATTAATTACTATTTTCTTATAAAGATTAGTGTAATTCTTACTTTATAAATATAAATTATGTAGTTTTAATATACTTTTAAAATCTCTGATTTTAAATATTTGCCAACATTTTATGGTTCTTTTGACTGATGACACTTTAAGTACACTATTTTACTTTTAAAATCATTAATATACTCAAACTCGGGAGCTTTTTGAAATACTCGACTTGAGTTCGAATTGATTGACAAAACCCAATCTCGCAGACCCCTATGTAAAACTGGTAATAGTTTCATCTTTCACAAAGGTAGTTCAGAAAGTGCATTATACCATTATTTTATTAGGTCTACTTTTGTCCTAAAATAAATGGTTTTTCGTTTGTAACTTTGATATTTTAAAAGGAATTTAATATTATTATCATTATATCATATGAAATTATGTTTGTTATTGTGTAAAATAAGATAATAGAACAAAGTAAATCAAACTGCCCAAAGTCCAAAAATGATTGATTGATTGATTGAATTATTGATTGACCTGTTTTAAGGATCCATTACATACTTTTTTTTTAATATCCTTTATTAATTTAGTTTGTTAAATATAAGTTCACTATGATTCCGAATTTAAAAAAAAAATTCTGTAATGTTTATATTTCGATAAACTTACCAAATATGTTGGTTTTAAAGATCCGCAAGATAGCGAAGAAGTACAAGCTTCAATATGAGGAGAAGAAGAAGGCAGAAGAGATAGCCTCTCAAAGTCCCTTGAGTACCGAGGTGTCGCCGGAGGCTCAGGAACAGTTCAGGAATGAAGGGAGAAGAGAGGTTGAACAGAGGATTAAGGAGAATGAAGATAGGTCAACCGACACAATCAAGGAACTCACTGACCAAGTAATTTGTTTCAACCTCTTATTATCTCTGGCTTGTTTTTATTTCAATTTAGATGCATGGTTTGTACCATGAGTTTAAATGATAGCCAAGATACCAACAAATTTTATATCCTTCTTTAGTTTATTTATTTATTTTTGTGATTTTAAAGTGTAACAACTAAAAAATTATTCATAACTAATATATGTATTTTAAGCTTAAAATAATGAACCAAATAGGTCTATTAAAAAAATCTTAAAAATTAATGAACCAGAAAATTTAATTCAAACCAACCTTACTTATAAAAACTGATTTGATAAATTAATATAAATTTTATCTCAATCATATATCCTTCATTAACTAAATAAATAGTTTGCCTGCCATTGTATGTTCACTTAAAAATAATGTTATCAATAGACTTAACTCAAAAGGTAGAATAACACAGAATTTAGCTAGCCACCCATCTAATTAATTATCTTAGCATTGTGTCTTACTAATTGTTTGGGTTACACGCTTATGTACTAAGCTGATAGCCTTAGGGATGAGGAAGGCCATATTTATAGGATGTGTACCCGCGCTTAACATGTAGGGAGAATGGAAAATAATTTAGTAAAAACCACTCCTGGTACACCTAGCTGAGATTCAAACCTCAATATCTCCCAGATAAAAATATGTATCAGCCAAATTAATATTCATCTGGGAGTGATAGACTGGCCCTTAGTCCCTTAGCTTTGAATTCAAACAATATGTTAATGTGCAGGTGTCCAGTACTCAGGTGGAGAATGAGAGCCTGCGGAAAGAAAATGCAATCATGAAGACTGCAGCTATGGAACGGGAAGAACGTTCCAAACAAGCCAAGGATCTTCTTAAGAATGCTCGAGAAAAAATTTTACAAATTACAGAACAGAAGAATAACCTGGCTCGACAGTTGGCAGAAATGCAAGGAAGAGGTACTAATTCAATCGACAATAAAACTTACTGTAATTATTCTTCCATTTCTAAAATGAATAGGATGAATTGGGAATATTTACCAAAATGCTATTTTAACATATGTCACAGGTTCTTAAAGTTTTTGAATGGCTATCTTTTGGTAGGCTTGCTTTTTATGTGGGATTGTTTTCTTTTGATTTCTGAGTGAAGCTGTTCAGCGATAATTGCAACAGTGATGGGGTCTATTCTTATATTTAGGAGCTTGTCAAAAAGAATGGCAGAAAACATTTACCATATTGGCTTGAATATAGTACAGCTTAGATCACATAATACAACCCTTGTTCTACATGAAAATTAAAAGATCTCACATATCCCTGTATGGGGATGACATTTTGACTTCTGGAAATTTTGTAGGGGAAATAACAATTTTAAAAAAGTTGGAAAATGGGAAATTTAAAAAAATAATTTTCCAATGTAAGCTTTATATTTTTTCTTCAGATCTGTAAATTTGGTTCACCTCTGCCTTCTCATTCATTCCAATATAAAAAGTTGTCGCGGGATGAAGCATGCAATATACTGTTTCAGTTTATTATGGGGGTCTGCGAGCTGAGTATTTTAAAAAGCTCCTGAGATTGATTATATTTATAGTTAAAATTTAATTCTACGATTTTCTATGGCTTGTTTTTTTAAACTATTTAAAAATGAGTTTAAAACATATTTTATTTAAATAAATGTGTCTTTATTTCCTTCCAAATAACTAAATAGTATTAATACATATTGGTTTTTACTAACACAAGTTTTAAATTATATATTTGATTAAAATATTTGGGTAAGCCTGCAGAACCCTACTAAAATTATTATTTAAATTTATTTTAAGTTTGTAAGTTTAAAAAAAAAAAGGGTATTATTTTATCCAATAAATGTTGAGTAAGGTAAAGTAAAAAACTTATACCAAATTCAATTATTATGATTGAGTATATTTGATCAAGCATTTTTATTATGAATATAAATAAATTGGGAAAATAGATTTTAGTATTGAATAGAAAAACTCTTTTAACTAAAACTTTCATAGCATGAATTTTAGTAACTTTTTAAACAGTAAAACATCAACATATTAAACTAACTTGAATTAATAATAGTAAACCCTAATTCATTGGCATAACATAGATAAAAGCTGAGTTGATTCAGGTGAAATTGTAAAGGTATTAAATGATTTGATGTTTAAGTCGGTATAAATTATGTTTAAGTAGGTATAAAACCTCATAACCTATGAATACTTAAGGCTATTTGAAATTTGAAGATTCGAGAAAATTTAGGATTTGAGACTCACTCAGTTTATTAAAATATGTTTTCAATTTTTCAATTGAAATTTGTTTTAGGGCTTTAATACTGGTTATTGATGGTTCATAACCATTTATAATTATAGATTAAACTTAACAAACAGACCCCAGACCAGTAATTTAACACTTAAATGAATGGCTGAGATTCTACCGAACTTTGATTTGGAGTAAGCATGTTAAACTTTTGGGTCAAACTTTTAAACAAAACAGATGGGATGGAAGGGGTAAAGTGGTATTCTACCACCTCAATCTGGTATATTAAAAAGCATTGCATACAAGAAAGTGCTATTAAATGAATTGTGCAATATCAGAATTTGACATTATGTTGAGGAAACTAGCAAAATTTAGCTTTGCGATTGTCACAATATTCCTTCCTGGGCTTGACAACATTAGACAGGTATTTCTGATACTTACAGTTCGTTAAACCTTTCAGTGATCATTGAAACAAAAACATTTGTTAGTAGTTTCTTATGCCAGGGGCTAAGAGGTGTCTTTGAACACATTCAAATTGACGTATATTTTATTTTATTTGATAAGGGGGACTTGTTAATATTGCTTCAAGTAGTGTGACTCTCATAATGTTTATTTTATAGCCTTTGAATTGTAAAGACAAGGAGTACCATGCTTTTCATAAAAAGTGGGAACTTAAATATTTTGCTCACCAAATAAATTGTAACTTGGTCTCTAATGCAAATGTAAACAAAGAATGTTTATAAAGGCATCATTTTAGTTTGATTTTGTTGGCCGTTGATGGGTATATCAACTGATGAGTAAGTCGGTTGCAAATAAAAGTTTTACATTTCTGGGAAAAAATAAAGGGTGACTTCTAATATTTTATATAGAGTTGGGCCGCTCGAATCTTCGAATCCTTGAATCCACCGAATCCTGACAAGTATTCGAGGATTTGGTGTTTTATTGGATTTGATAGTCGAATCTTTCACCTCACAAACAAAGCATAATATTTTGATTTTTGAATTCAAAAATTATTAAGTTAGGCTTACTTGAAAAGCACAACTTAATCTGTAATCATTATTTTATTGGACAAAAAAGATAAACTTGAATAAACTCTTTAATTAAAAAATAATAATTCTTAGGTGTACAAAATTTAACATGCCTAATACCACCCCTGTGGGAAACTTGGACTCAATCATTCAGCGCATGCTTACTTCTGAAACTTTTCACCTCACGAATAATCTTGTAACTATTATAATGAACACATTCAAGCTCTTCAAAAGCTGAAAATCAAAACTAGAATTGCAAATAAACTTGAAATAAATAAAACTAATTTTTTTTTCTTTTTTAAGAGAATTAAGAACGTATTACATGCGATACAAAGTCAGCCACCATGACATATATGTTTACTCGCCAGTGGTTAGAGTGATGATTAAATAAACATTACTGTTAATTCTTACTACTCAACTGGTTTTAATTATCTACACCTATGCAAAGAACCACAATTTATTTCATACGATCCTTAAGTCAAATAGTTTGTTGAGTTTCATGAAAAATAAATACAGTCAACAGACTCAGATAAAACTGTTTATTTATGTATTGTCTATCAATTATTTGTTTGAGGTGACCTGGTGGTCTAGGGGTAAGGTGTCAGACTTCTGTGCTGGCGGCCAGGGTTCAATCCTCGGTACTGGCACAGATTTATCTGATTACCAAACCCTTCCTTCACCTCTGACAAGACATCTTTTGAATGTGGGGAATGCCAGGCCTCCACCGTGGTTCAGATTCCACGTTAAACTGTAGGTCCTTCATTTCATCTCAAAATCACCCTACCATTACACATTAGCGTAAGTGCGTATAACCCGAACGACGCGGTGCTAATAATAATTATTATTATTATTATTTGTTTAAAATCAATTCAGGTAATCTGATGACTTAATGCTATTGAGTTTTAAGAATCAAATAACGACTTGCTAATTCATAATTTGTTTTTGAATTGATTTTAACTAAGAGTTTATTAATTATTTTTTTCAAATGTGTTATTGAAGCAAGAGTCGAAAATATGTTCGTGTTTTAAATAGAATGTGTTCTCAGAAATCAATATATCACAAGAATCAAATATATTTCTTTTTTTCTACACAAAGATAGATAATAGATATAAAAGAAAATATTAATTATAGTAATAATACATACTTGGCGATTATTGAGTTAACTATTTCCAATATATGTTTAATTGTTAAGCATGTTGTTTGTCTTTTCTTTCTTTTTTAATCTTAAATCTGTTTCTATTTTTATTCTAGCTTTCTTTTCAAAATAAATTATAATACCTCAAGATTATTAAAGTTGATCAAAAGGTAACTATATTCCGCTCACGGTAGGTTTTTACCTGGATGACAGTTCGAAAACCATATGCTTAGGTTTTGGGTTGCAACACACAGTTTTGTTATAAATGTAAAGATCTTTAATTATCTGTTATATATTACATTTAAAATAAAGTAAACTTAAGTTTTCTCACAGTATTTCATTTTTTTAAATAATTGAAACAATATTTTAAACATAATTAAAAGTACTTATTTTTCATTTTGGAACGTTACTGATTTTGTGTAATGTATCAATACAGGCATTGTATTTACTTGGAAAAGAGAAAATTGTTGTCATTTTTTTACATACAATAAATGATTTTATGATTATCATATTTTTAAAATATTTAACTGAATAAAATATTTTCATCAACTGCGTGTCTGCATCATTGTAAAAAACTTGTTTACTGTTATGTTCAATCATATGGTTTAGATTCGTCAGTGGCCATTTTGAAGCTATGTTCGTTAGAAGTTTTTTTTGTGAAAGTAGTGTTTTGTATTTTTTTTAAGGGAATAAAACTATAAATAAACTTTGTGTCTGACCTCAAATAAATATATAAATAATATTGGCCTAAATTACTCTTGTTAACTATCACATTAATATATTACCATCTGTTTTCATTACATTCATCCAAAGTGATAGATGTCAGCTGTTGTGATTACTTCTAGTAACATTTAGAGCTGTCATCCAGGTAAACTAAGCTCGTGAATGACTTTTAGGCCTAATCTGTTAGTTTATTTCACTATTTTTTAGAAACTTAAATCATTCTATCAACACTTTTAAAAATAATTTAAAGACACTCAAATTTTGATTAATTTGATTTCTAAACAATATTATGAGTATATTGTTTAATTTGGTTGGATTTTAACCAATATTTTGCGAGCGGTGGTTGGGGTTGATCAAAATTGAAAGCATGTTTGAAATAAATCTTATTTTACAGCTTAGGCCTATATTGTGTAATTTAGGTCTATCTGTAAATCATTAAAATTTTTATCAATTTGCTAGGATTCAGATTCGATATTCGAAAATTAAATCTAGATTTGGATTCGAGAAATAGGGGATTCACCCCATCTCTAATTTTATATAATACTTTTTTTTTGTGAATATATAGTATTAAAACTAGTTCTCATTATTTACAATGGTGACAATTTTTTTTCATCCAGCCCTATTGATCAAACTAGTTTGGCACTCGTGACCAAGAGCCTTCAAAGTCTGGAGATGGGTCGAATCAAAATCTTTAATTTACTTTCAAATCCGAATCTGTTTTTTAAGTTTTACCTATAATTATAAATGCTTATGAACCACCAATAACCAGTATTAAAGCCCTAAAACAAATTTCAATTGAAAACTTTTTTTAATAATCTTGAGTAAGTCTCAAATCCTCAATTTTCTCGAATCCTTGAATATCTAATATGCATAAGTATTCACAGGATTTGAGGTTTTATACCTACTTAAACATCAAATTATTTGATTCTTTTATAAGTCTACCTGAATCAACTCAGCCTATATACACTCAATGTTCAGTAACATGTATTAGTGTGACGCTGTATTGTAAAGGTTGTCCTGTGTTTAGGAGATGAGAGTCCCCAGTTGAAGGCTCATTATGAGGCTCGCATCGCCCGGCTGGTCAAGGAAAATGCTGAGATTAGAGCAGAGAAGCAGCAAGAAAAAGACCGGCTGATGAGAGAGATGGAGCTAATGGCGCAAAGAAGTAACCAACTCCAGCGTTTGCTCGAAAAAACACAAGTACATTTCTTTCACATGATATTAATTTATACTTAGAAAGGAAAGCATCACGGAAGCTATTGGCTCAATTCCTAGTTTAGTAATCACCTGTTCACCAAGATAAAGAAAGATTAATTTACCTTTGGCCCATTTAATAGTTACTGGCAACATAGTCTTTTTAACTTTACACATGTACTATTCAGTGAGGTTTTATGGTCACTTGTATAAAATATGAAGCTTTAAAAATACAAAATATGCATTAAACAGAAAATATAATAATTTACTTTTTTGTTACATCAGCACGTTCACACACAATATTATTAGCACTGTAGTGAATCTCGAACTTAGGGCGAGAAACAATATTTCTCATTAACAATATTATTAATTTACTGAATCTAAATTAACCTTATCTTCCGTTAAGCAGATGGATAACTGAAACTTAAATCACTTTTGTTTTATAGCTACTTTACAACACAACTTAGTGCCATTGAATTACATAACCACACTATACATAACTGAGAGAACTATTTATCCCTGAATAGATTTAAGGCAGGAAAACATATTTGCAGTAGAAAAAATCATAAAAGGGTCTTTTAAATATCAAATTATGCACCACACTAATATGCATGGAGACACGTCCATTGCGCAAATGTTTTTATTTGGAATAACAACTTTCGTTTTTTTGCCATAGAAATTTGTTTTATATAACTAATATTTTTAGATATTTTGTAACTAAAACATAAGAGGTGGTCAGGCACACTGCCTCATTTGTGAAATATTTTTGGTATTCTTATGTACAAGACAATGGCTCACTTTTATTGATTCAGATTAGTTTGACTATCTTAATGTTTTACTGTATAAGTAGCAATTAAAATTCATGCCTTTAGTTTTTTGTCCAAGAATTTTTTTTAATCAAATCCTTTAATATACTATTATAACTTATTTATATTCTTACCAAAAATATCTGATTAAAAAATACACATCTCTAATAGTTGTTTGAGGCCTAGGTTTTTTAATTTACATTACATCAAAAATTAGAGTTGTGGTTGAATTCAATATTTTATGAATCCGAATTTATGTGTAGGCCTAACCTAACTATCCTTTAAGGTTGGCTTCTTTCACTATCACTTTACATTATTGTAGAATGTTTTTACACTGTCCTTATGAAAACTTAATAAAATTGACGTTTTAATAAGCCAATAATTTCCTAAAATATGGTTAAGTAACTTAATTTATCTTATAAGAAAACATGTCATAAATAGTTAGAAATTTGAAGTGTTTCGTGTTTTTTTTTATTAATCCAAATGTAATCCTCCCCCATTCATCACTCAGAAATAACAGTCAGGGATGGTAACAAGAGAGTTATTTTATTCAAGTAACGAACATATATGACTCGATGAGACGAGTGAGACAGCTCAAAGTTCTAGGTGCTCAAAATCATTTTGAAATGAACGTGCTTTAATCGTCACAGACAGGTTTTATTAACTATAGAAATTACTTTAAGTAAAAAATTGCATTATACTATGTGAGAGAAAGTAATAAAGATAAGTGCCAATGTGACAGATTGGCAGGACTGTCTCGCACCAGTCATAACTACATATAATCAACATTTGATACTTGCAAGAGACTTACTCTCGCCCATAAATGGCGGTTCAAAATACATGGTATAATATATTTTAAATTGACCATCATAACAATCTCTGTGTGATATCTTTAGCCCTGTCATAATTGAAATTTACAGGTAAATCAAAGATAGTGGCATTATTAACTAATCAGGGATACACTCTTACAAATACAAAATAATTATCTAATTGCCCTTTTTGACAGCTCTCAATTAGTTGAAACAATGACAATATGGCTCTATTAAATTATCGTCCTCCCAACTGAACAGGACTATAATTGAAATCATCCGCCAAAACATCAATCTTTAATTTTGAATGACGCCATCAATTAGCTTGCTCAAAGATTTAATCAATAAGGTGAAGTCTACAGTACAATTAAGGGGTGGTCGGGCACCCAAAATTTCGGCCAATAAATCAACCATCTAAAAATCCCGGAATTTTGGGAGAGTATTTTTTTATGCCTGTATTTCGATTGAGCATCTCAAGAACTTGGTAAGTATATGATACCATTTTAGCACTAATATCTAGTTCAAAGCTAGAAAAAAATAGTTTTAACTGATATTCATTTCAATTCAACTAATATTAAACAAAGATGAGTATTATTATTTTTTAATTCGTAAATTATTATGTTTGCTTTCAACAAAACTACGATTACGTTTCTCACAGGTTACAAGTTTACAACATAATTAATTAAGTTTACAACATAGCGAATCAAGATTCCAACAAGTTAATTTTCTCTGCCAATACCAACAACATAGAAAATTCAACATTCCACATTGAGATTCTTAGGCCCTATGTTTGCAAAAACTTAATTTAAATGATTTCTCTTCACATTTATTTAATTTTTTTATTTACCAGATTTGTTAAGATATAAATAAAAAAGTATGCATCAAATGAACATTAAATAGGAAATGGCCATTTTGCATTTTGTGACTGTTTTAACTTGTAGTTTGTCATTTAATAGGCCCTTGACCAAGTTTTTTCTATCTCTTTGTTTTTTTAATTAAAGTAGTCTCTTAACCTTATAATTTAAAACATTTTAGTAAACATTCTAAAGTAGTTTAAAGTAAGGAGTAGTAATGATTAAAGTTAATACTTAGATAGAATGCTGTGGAAAAAACTGGCAGATGTTAACTTAAAAACTCTGATTTTACAAAATGTTATTTACAACATAATTGAACTTTAAATTTGTTTGGTCATTTATGGTATCCTTGTAACATATTTTTAACATATAATACTTGTCGTCAACTTGTGTTTTAGTTCTGTTAATGATGCTATATTAACCTATTTAAAATTTTCATATTTGACAATTTGTTTTTCATTAGAAGCAAATTATAATCATTATTTTTTAAATTTTAATGTCACATAACACATCTACCAACCTTGAAACTGTCTAATTCATTTAATCACGATTTTTTTTATATTTTGTTATAGTTTTTCCAGAGTATTCAATCTAAGTCTTAACTTTAATTATAATTTGAAATTTTATAGTTCTGTGACAAAGTTGTTTGCAAAATGAAATGCCTGCCCAAATTTGCTCGTGCCCGAGTTTAAGTCTGTAATGCCCGTCCGATACAAATATTTTCTGCCGGAACACCCTTAATATAATAGTCTTCATTTTATTTTCTATATTTGAAAACTTGCTTGCACAGTGTTTTAAGAGTACTGATCTTTTTGATGACACAGTTTTCTCAGGATTAATTTAATTTGTAAGTGTTTTGACCCAGTATATGTTACAATTGTTTCAGGGCTCCAAACCTTCGACAAGCACTGGAGCAGATAAGGGCAGTGTGGATCCTCCTACAGCAAACATCAAACCAATGGCTGGATCCACTTCCTCCGGTCCTAAACAACTTCAGGTCACTTATATTTTACTTGTACTAGAAATATTTTGTATTTCCAAATAGGGGTGTGATTACAAATATTTTTGAATCAAATATATGTGCTACAAATAGGCATGTGTGGGACTCAAAACTTAAGGAAAAATCCATTTCTTGATTTTGCAAGGAAAAAAATTACACACATTCAAATTACAACTAAGGACCTTATATCAATGTCACAATTTATTTTCAGTATGAAATACATCTAAAACATATACATTTGCATCAAAAAACTTGCTTTTGTGCCCACATGGTCTAAGGCATCACTGTTACAATAAATCAGAGTGCTGGTGACAGGGAAATTTGGACTCGAATCCTGGTTGGATATACTGATGGTGGTTTTTCATAAATACTTTTCCACGTTCCCTCCACATAAATGTGGGTACATTTCCTCTAGATTCAACCTTTCTCATCCCTAATAGACTAACATAATTAGTACATGTGTAGTAACATGTTTAGCTAAGAAAAAAAGCCCTCTTATGTTAATTTAATTACTAACCCGATAATAAACTGCACCCTAAAATATATCTCACTGAAAGGGAAATAAATATTTGTGTCTGTGAATGAATTCACTTTGAAAGTAATATAATACATCTTATTTCTTTTATCTTTAGAATAATATCTGTGGAATAAAATAATATACATCGTTGCAGAAACACTATTAAATTTGTAACTTAATTTGAAATATAATAGATTTTTTTGTAGTTAATAGTAACAATAACTAATGCGTCTGTCCCCCTAATAACTTGTAAACTAATTTGTAATGGTGTGCGAAGCTTCGAAAAGTCGAAGGTCAAATCTCCTTTGGCTTCAACTTCAACAACTATAATAACTCTCGCATATTCGACAAATTTTGAAGAAAGGATAAAACTTGGATAAATTATCAAACAATTTAATTGTATCTTACTAAATATAACATATTTAAATATTTGTTCCTTTAAAAACTGTTACTAAACAAAATTTTAACATCGACTAGTAATTTAACCACCATATCGTAAGCATAGATCAAAAGCAGGTAAGTTAATGGTAATATATTATATTTTTATCGCCAACATAATTTTGTAAGAAATAAAAAGACATATAAATAATTAACACCAAGGTCACTGGTATGAAGTAGAGAAATCGCTATAGTTGTGCTATCATCCCAGCTCGCGTCTAATGTTTAGTCCTTAAGGCCCTGCCTACCCTCTCTGGCGGTGTGTTGAGCTTTCAGCTCTAAAATAGATGGCGTTGCTAACGTTATACAAACTGGTGGATTCCAGCCATCAGGTTGGCAGAATTACTGGTTTGTTTAAACAATTGGGAGACTGGCGACCTCGACAATCAGTAAAGGCAGCAAGCAAACTTTTTCCAAGAACTGAGAGAGATAAGAAGTGTAGTACCGGACCGTAAAGTATGTAGGCGACCTAATTTGACTAAACGTGGGGAGATATAACGTCAAGATACAATCACACTCTCGAGTAGAAAAATTAGCTTATTCATTCCAGCCAGCTAGATGTCCATTAACCTGTAGTACCACTTTTGAATTTTAAACCTTTTTGATGCCAAAGTTTTGTACAGTTTTGTACCACAAAGAAAAAGTTTTGTACCCGTACCCATTTTGAGTAATTAGCATATCAACGTGGTGACTCCAGGTTAATGCTATTTTACCACTTTTGAATTTGTTTTATGCCAAAGTTTTGTACTAGTTTTGTACCATTTTGTACCACAAATAAAAAGTTTTGTACCCGTACCCATTTTGAGTAATTAGCATATCAAAGTGGTGACTCCAGGTTAATGCT
>CABFVZ010002391.1:78590-90633 GCA_902151445.1 Timema monikensis | reverse complement strand
GCGTGATGTAGCGGCAGTCGCACGCGGGGAAACATTGTCTTGCTTGTGGAAGGGGGTGGACAGAGTCAAGTGCTATTGGCTGGCATTGATGAGGTGGTGTCTATTTTTATACCTGACCCACCCCAGTTACTAGTAATACAGCGCTCACAAAGATAATTGCAACGCAGCGACCTAAATAAATGCAACAAACACATTTTACAGGCAATTTCCTTAAACTTTTCAACTTTTTTTCCTACATTTTTCACGGTTCCCCAAAAAAGGGTCGTTAATTCGAGAGGGACGCAATTCCCGGGGTCGTAGAATCGAGAGTTGACTGTATGTTGTTTAACCATTATTAAAAATATCTGTTTGTATTTTTATTTTTGCTTTCTTATTAAAATAAATTATAATCCTTCAGTTATTATTAAAGTTGATCAAAGGATAACTAGCCCAAATCTGTTTATATCAAATGGTTTTTTAGAAACTTAACTCATTCTAACAACATTTTTAAAAATAACTAAAAGACACTCAAATTTTGATTGATTTAATTTTTAAACAATAAGATGAATCTAGATTGTCTAATTTGGCTGGATTTTAACCTGTATTTTATGAGTGGTGGTTAGGGTTGATTAAAATTGAATGCATGATTGAAATAAATCTTAATTCACAGTTTAAGCTCAATATTGTGTAATGTAGGTCTATTTGTAAATCATTATAATCTCTAACAATTTGCTAGGATTCGGATTCGAGATTTGAACATAAAATGTAGATTCAGATTCGAGAAATAGTGGATTCGACCCATATCTATTTAAAATAAACAAATATATACCCTTAATATTTTAAAATTATGAATAACCTCGACTCGAACTCGGGAGCATTTAGAAATAGTTGACTCAAATTAAAAAACCCAAGTTCGCAGACCCTTAGTGCATACATAAGAGTAACACAAACTATTACAAACAATTGTTCATTAAAACATTTTCCAAGTTATTATGGTGCATAAAGTAATAAAAATAGCCATAATATAATATTTTTTTAAGCATTAAAACACTAAAAGAAAATATTCAAATTTGTTTCGGCTTCAAGAATATTTCTTATATTCGATTTGAGTTCGCTTTGAATTGAAAAATTGTACTTGACACACCCCTATTATATTTATTAGCATCCAATGTCCATTTCCTTTGTTTGTCCTTTATGTTATTCCTCTAAGATGTTCTCCTTTTTCTCCCTTTTATATTATTGGTTTCCTCTTTTAGGAAGTTGTGTTAATCATTTCATTCTACCTTTTGATAAGTTCCCATCAAATGAAACCTAGGTAAAGGGAATTGTCAGTAACGATCAATTTTCTTCAAGAGGCACCCATTACCTCTTTGTCCATTGCCAGCAATGTAAAGTGTAATCTTTGTTCTTCTTCTCAATGTGAAAACCACATTTTGCTTGTTACTTTGATATGTTTCTATCCACCCCTCCTATACCTAATTCTAAATATAGTAATCATGTTGCTTTGTTTATTTCCAGTAATGGATCATGTGCTGTGCTTGTACCACCTCTACAGCAGTGTGTTCACACAACAGGGCCCTCTGAGGCTCTCTCTTCATCCCCAACTTCCTCACACACGGATTACATGCCGGCCACCAGCTCAGCTGGCCCCACTGTCCGCCAGGTTGTGGTACTGCAACCCACTCAACAAATACCTTCTGCAGAATCTACCCAGGTTCATTACCCTAAATAGTACTATTTATGCCTTTTTTGGTGAATAATCACCAACATCGTAATAATAACAATGACTTAGGAAGTCTAGTTCCAGTTTCAAATTCTCTGTCCAGGGGACATCTTTTGTATCGAGTAACATTAGTACTATCATTGACACGTACAAAAATGTTATGTAAGGAACTGCTTCACACTAATGGATTTATTTTAGGAATGGAATTTTTGACCCCTTGAATCTCATTGATATATGAAAAAAAATAAAGTTTCACAAATTTTAATTTGGAATTTTTTTTACTTTTAAACTTTTACACTGCTTATAGGTGGCTTAATCCCAACATAATTATAGGGTCATAGTCAACTAGACATTAAATTATTATTTTATCACTTGACTGACCTATGAATATAATAATGAATGCACTATAACCAAGAAATTGTCATTTAGCTACTATTTATATATTATATTATGTTTTATATTTCCTCTTATGTTCATAAGTTTTACAAGATTCACATTTTAAATTAGGCATTTGTTATTTAAAATTAGGGGTGTGTAAAGCTTTGAAAACTTCAACTTGGCTTTGTATATTTAAATATAATCATATAATTCAACGTGGAACAGAGTTGAAATTTGGAATTTAATATTAATTCCAAAGATCAACTAGAGTAAGAGATTGACCTTGGATTGAGCAGAAAATTGATTGAAATTAGGAAACTCCACTATATATTCATCATAGAATGAAAGAGTTAAGGACACGTATTAAATTAATACAATTCTCACATATATATATATAAAAAAAAACACATTAAAATAATATAATTTAAACTTATCAGTTTAAGTCAAGTGTGAAGATTGGCGTAAAAAGACAGATTGTCTAAGTGTTATAATAGTAGAAGTTTATAAATTAACAATGTTAAAATGATATAAGATTTAGATTATTCTGAATTTAAATAAATTGAATTCTATTCTTATCTGTATTTAATGTCCTTGTTCCTTTTTCTTTAAAGCTGGTACATTGCAGCCAAGGTTCAAGACATGTTTCGGCGTTTTACTTCAACGCCATCATCAGGACTAAAGAATAAAAAACAAAAATATGTTATGGTACAAATCCAGTGTGAATTATTCAGACGGAGTAATAAAGCTAACAAATATTAAATTAGGAAACAAATATAGATAATGAAATAGCATATTTACCAGTTAATGACTCATAATGTGAGTCCTTCAGCTATGAAGAACAAAACTGAATTTAATGAATGTAATAAACAACTGTGTATACGTATATATAAATTCAGTTCTGTTCTTCATAGCTGAAGGACTCACATTATGAGTCATTAACTGGTAAATATGCTATTTCATTATCTATATTTGTTTCCTAATTTAATATTTGTTAGCTTTATTACTCTGTCTGAATAATTCACACTCGATTTGTACCATAACATATTTTTGGTGTATTTTATTCTTTAGTCCTGATGATGGCGTTGAAGTAAAACGCCGAAACATGTCGTGAACCTTGGCTGCAATGTACCAGATTTAAAGAAAAAGGAACAAGGGCATTAAATAATGATAAGAATAGAATTCAATTTATTTCAATTCAGAATAACCTAAATCTTATATAATTTTAACATTGTTAATTCATAAATTTCTACTATTCTAACACTTAGACAATCTGTCTTTTTACGCCAATCTTCACACTTGACTTAAACTGATAAGTTTCAATTATATTATTCTAATGTGTTATATACATATTTATGTGAATTGTATTAATCTAATGTTTCTTAACTCTTTCAAATCATGATGTAAATGTATCAGAGTTTTCTAATTTCAATCAATTTTATGCTCAATCTAAGGTCCATATCTAACTATAGTTGATCTTTGGAATTTATATTAAATTCCAAATTTCAACTCTATTCCACATTGAATTCTATGACTATATTTAAAAGTTGTTTCCTTACTATATTTCAATATGTTTTTCAAGAATCTTTGTATATTTGTTCGCTTCAACTTCGATCCATAAGTGAAATCCTGGACTCGCCAAAAATAATATTTAAATTTAAAACACATTCATAATTATTATTATAATTTTCTTCTGTTATCTCCTTCATAAATTAGTGTTTACATAAATATTATCTTCCAAATACAATATTTTGTAAATTATATTAAATACCTAAATTTACATAGTTAATATTCGAAATTCAAGTTTTCAAACAAAATTAGTTTAGGAACTCTAATACTGTCTATTGGTGGTGTAGAACCATTTATAAATATAGGATGATCTTAACAACCAAACCCCATACCAGTAATTTAACACCTAACTGAATTAACTATAAATAAAATAGGACATTATGAAAATGGTAGAGCACAAATAAAAGTAAAAACACTAACACATATTTACAAACACTTCTTTATTTCTATGCTATTATATCATCTTCCTCTGGAAGTTTGAATTAATGAATATTATAATGAATCGACTGACTATAAGAAAGAATGTTACCATTTAGCTACTATTAATATTTTCTATTCTTTTTTATATATATTTTCTCTCATGTTCATAATTTTTTCCAATATTCGGATTCAAATTCAAAATTCGAAGGTAAATTGGAGATTTAGACTCGTAAAATAGTGGATTTGACCCAACTCTAATAATTGTGCAAAGTATAGTATTTTTTTATCAAGTATTAAAAATATTAAACTTATATATAAGTTTAATATTTTTAATATAATTTTCACACTCCTATTTAAAATGTAGATTAAGTCATTTGTTGTTCAAAAATGTTTTGATTAGATTTATATTTTAATAATGCATATGTAATATTTTTTAAATACAATTTGTTAAGGACATGGAGGCAGAGAGTATCAGTGAAGCTCAGGCGCCCCCTGCTCAGTCTCCACAGGGCCCACAGCAACAGGTGGTAGCTCTGGTGCTTCCTCAGCAAACCTCTCAAAGCCAGGCCGCTAGCAGTAGTACCACAGTAACCACATCACAGGCGGGCAGCAAGAGACCGCGAGACATTGAAGCCGGGAGTGAACAGCCCAAACTTGGACCACAGGTATCCACATTCACCAACCAATATGCTTGTTAAGGTTGTTAAGGCGACATAATATAAATGAAAACACTTATCTTACACTTTGATCACTCTCATTTCACACACAAACATTGGGTGATTAACTGTGGTCTAAAAAACAGTTATGTTACTACCCACATCCGTGTCCACTTAGCCTAACACATTGCTCTCGTGCTTGACTGGATTACCGGTGATGGGAAGATGACATTACAATCTCATTCGGGTATTCTTAGGGTGGTTTTCCCACTCTTTCTCTGGGAAAATTAGGGTACATTTCCTTTAAATTAGAGGGGGATGATGTTAGGAATTCCCGCCAAGGGTTTGTTCTTTAGCAAGGAGGAGGGGTTGGGGGTTTTTTACAGCCTGTAGTAAGGCGAATAATTTGAGAAGCACTTGAAAGAGCTTGTAAGATTTAGAGAGGATCCTGCCTGAAAATGAGGCGGGGAGGAAGTAGCTTGCCAAGGTCAACTATAAGGCATTCACGAGCTAAGTTTACCTGGATGATAGTTTGAAATGTTACTAGAAGTAATCCCTAATATATCACTACGCCAACAGCTGACATCTATCACTTTGGATCACTGTAATGAAAACAGATGGTAATATATTAATGTGATAGTTAACCACAGTAATTTAGGCCAATATTATTTATATATCTATTTGAGGACATACACAAAGTTTATTTATAGTTTTATTCCCCTTAAAAAAAATATTAACATCACTTTCACAAAAACTTCTAACGAACATAGCTTCAAAATGGTGGCTGACGAATCTAAACCATATGATTGAACATAACAGTAAACAAGTTTTTTACAATGATGCAGACACGCAGTTGATGAAAATATTTTATTCGGTTAAATATTTCAAAATACGATAAAATAATCATAAAATCATTTATTGTATGTAAAAAAAATGACAACAATTTTCTCTATTCCAAGTAAATACGATGCTTGTATTAAAAGATATTGATGTGTGCACTATAGTACACAAAATCAGTAACGTTCCAAAATGAAAAATAAGTACTTTTAATTATGTTTAAAATATTGTTTCGAGTTGGATAAAATGAAATTATTTAAGAAAATGAAATGGTATGAGAAAACTTAAGTTTACTTTATTTTAAATGTAATATATAACAGGTAATTAAAGATCTTTACATTTATAACAAAACAGTGATATTTTACAAGTGTGGGCAACCCAAAACCTAAACATATGATTTTCGAACTGTCATCCAGGTAAAAACCTATCGTGAACGGAATATATTTATGAACATCAGCCTGTTTGTTGTTAGTGTACCAAACAAAGAGTAGAGATTAAAGGGGGGAATCTTTTTGGTGTCATTTCTAGAGAATATTAAAGGATCTTCAAACATAGAACATATTTAAAGGTTAACAAACATGTAAAACATTTAAGGGGTTAAAATACAGGGAACATTTAAGGCTATTAAATCTAGAGAACATTTAAGGGATTTCATGTTTAAAGAATATTTATGTAGTTTCAAATCTAGATAACCTTAAAGGGGCTTAGGCCTAAATAACATTTAAGGTGTTTCAAACTTAAAAAAACCTTTAATAGGTGTTATAATAGAAAACATTTATTATTCAAGTGGTTTCAAACCTAAGGGAATTTTAAGTTTGTTTTTTCCCCCCCAAATCTTATAATAGTTGAAAATGATTTCCATAAAAAAATATTGTTTTGAATTGCGTATAACCCAAACAGGTTAAAAAAACCAAGTGTGCTAAAAATAAAATAAAAAAGGTCCACACTTTTACAAATTTTACCATTTATAAGTTTAGGAATCAATAATTATTTTAAATCTAAAATTACCTTAAAAGCGTAATTTTAAAACTAAAATTACTCTAAAAGAGCTATTTTTATAATTTCACATTTCAATCTCGATATTTTTATTCATTTCCCCTCCCGATATAAAAATGCCATTCCTGTCCTTCCCTACTATGAATTTGGTTCTTTATCCCTATTCCCTTTGTATAATTAATATATGTGTACAACCCAAAGGGTTTCTAAGATGGGCTGGAGAGGAAAAAATAACCTTTTTGTCATAGATGACAAAGCACAAATGTGAATGATTGAGGTGTGACCTCTAATCCCCACATATGTTTCAGGTGAAGCGGACCCGCACAGTGGCCAGTGGCTCCCAGGAAATGTTCCAGACTGTCACTTCTGAGGGTGGAGTGGAGGTAGAGTACCAAGTGCCCACCTCCTCCCAACGGGATCAGGAGGATGACATTATAGTGTTGGACTCTGAGGAAGAGGAGGGGCTGGCTGATGAAGGGGTATGTGTCTTACATTACAACTCTCCTGGATCCTAGAGGTGTGGGAAGTTTCGAAACTTATACATAACTTTGAGACAAATGTCAGCATCGACTTTGCTTCAAACAAAATTCCTGCTTTGACGATTACAAAGCTTTGCCAATAAAAATATTGAAAGCTAAGTACTAGAGATGGGTTGAATGACTTGAATCCAATATTTCTTGAATCCGAATCTATATTTTATTTTGGAATCTCGAATATAGAATCTGAATCCTAGCACATTGTTAGAAATTTTAATGGTTTACAAATAGCCCTACATTACACAATATAGGCCTAAGCTGTATATGTGTATATTGTTTTATTTTGAACTATATTTATTCCTAATTTTTAAGGCTGTTTCTATGCTTCCTACAAAGGAGCAAAGGAATTTCAGATAAGATAATAGAATTCAATTTAATTGTTATATAATTCATTATTTCAATTTTTCTTAATATTTCTTTTCAATTATATTTCAGCCAAACATTAATCCTCTAGTCATTTGTTACTAATTATCTATATAGTTTAATAAAGTTTAGGTGTTTGTTTTTTCGTTATTTTTACTTGTTAATTAGGGGTTTGCGAAGCCAGTTTTTTCAGTTCGAAGCGAAGTCGAAGCGAATATTCAAGAATATTCTCAAAGTCGAATTTAAGTCCGAATAAAATTTTAACAACTAATAATAGCTCTGAAAACAAATTATTTTTCTAAAAAAAACCTGGATGTTCTTAGCCTTAATGTATTTATATTTAGTTCAAATGCTATTAAATTGTTACATTTTATCTAACTTTAATAAAACCTTACAATTTAGCCTAATTATGTAATAATACACAATAAGACATTAACCTTTTTAGAAAAAAAATGTAGGCCTACTAAAAAGACATTTACTTGGGCACGTAAATAGACAATTATATTTTATAAAAAATATAGGTATATACTATATTAGGTTAAGTTATATGCTAATAAAATATTTACACAGGCCTGTGACATTGTGCAATGATATTATCCTACATTTGATTTGCAATTAAACTTTAAAAAATATTCACTTCAGGTCAGGTTATGTTATAACTTATTTTAAAAAACGTGTATTAAAAATTAAGAAAAATTATATCAACATCAAACAGTTTTATAAGTTAAAATAAAAATAAACATTGTAAGAAATTATTTATACAGGCAGTTAGAAATGTCACTTTCTCTTCAAGTTATTTTGAAGGAATGTTAATTCCTCGACATGAATAGGAGTCAACGATTCACGTCTGGCAGTTACAATGTTTCCTGAACTAGAAAAGACCCTTTCACTGCACACACTTGTAGCAGGTATTCCCAGGTATTTGAGGGCTACCTTGGAGACATTAGGGTATTTTCGAGAACCCTCTTCCCTCCACCAGATATAGGGATTTGTTGATCTGGGCACTCGTGGTTCATTTAGGTAATCCTTCACTTCACTATTGTTGTCTATTGCCGGTTGGGTGGTATTTGGTATGGAATCAAAACTTGACCATAGTCCAGAACTAGAAGAGGAGCATGAGGGTTGTTCATCTTTTACGTTAGGCTCTAAAGATGACTTGTCACTCAACTTCTTAACTTCAATTGCTAGCGTGTTTACTGCCACCATATCATCAATCAAGACACCTTTAAATCTTGGGTCGCATAGCATGGATGGGCAGAAAATTGGATCTGAATCGTAGAAACTGAAGCGAGATTTCAAAGCCTTATCTAAACTTCTTGCGAACATCACACCATCCTTCTTGCTAGTGATAAAAACATTTAGATGGGATTTGAGGCAATGAAGGATAGGTATAACCATTGAAGAGGTTGGATAACTGTCTCCACTGATTTCCTTGGTGGCGTCAGCTAGTGGTCCAAGAACCTCTACAATGCCTGCCGCTCGTGTCCACAAACTGAATTAACTCGAGTACTGGCAGTCCCATCTCTTCCATTACAGTATGTAATCTTTTTCTTGCGGATGGACTACGACTGTAATGTCCCACAATTGCTTTTGCCTTTGTCAAAAGCGTACAAACACCAGGACATTCTGCTTTGGCATCATGGATAGCTAATTGTAGGGAATGGGCAAAACATGGAATAGAAATAAACAGGGAATTAACTGCAGAACGAAAATTTGGAGCATTATCGCTGACACAATATATTGGAAGTGTATCTTCATTTAAAGCAATGCCCCATTCACAAACAGCCTGTTGCAGTGTAGCTCTGATGTTCACAGCTGTGTGTGATTCATTAAGTAGCACAGTGTTCATTGTAAATGACTTGTACTCAAAGTCTGGTTTTAAATAGTGACACGTCAGACTTATGTAACTGTCATGTGCACGTGACGTCCATCCATCTGAGGTAAGTGACAAAGCAAAAAGTTGGGGTAAATCATTAATAAGTTGACATTTTAAATATTTTTTTATATCACCATATAGTGCTGGCACATAGTTTCGCGAAAATGTGGTGCGGCAAGGAACTTTGTAGTTTGGTACTACATGTTTCATTAAGTTGATGAAGCCTTCTTCCTCCACAAACTCGTATGGCAAGAGACTCATTGCCAACATTTTTGCAATTTGCTTTGTAATTTTGAGTGCTATTGGGTTGGTAGGCTGCATGATCAAACCCTTCTGAAAGGCACCTTGAATTGTTGACTGAACTAGTGTGTCTTTTTTAGGAGCTGAGGTAGTTTCAGTTTTATTGCCACTTGCTCTTTTAAATTCATTGAATTGAGATGGATGCGTCTCTAGATGGTTTGAAAGTGTTTTTGTTGTACCTGGGATAGAGGATTTTAAAAATTAAAAGCTTGAAATCAAAAATGTAAGTTATATTTTAATCAGATAATAAAAATATTAGGCTTAAATGTATTAAAATGATTATATAGTTCTAGCATTCAAGCAAATTTAAACTTGAGAAATTAAAGAAGTAATTTGTAAAATCCAATATTACTGTTCAATCCAACACATTAAAATAAAATGTAGATAAACTGCAACACATGCTCTAAATAATAATAATCCAAGTTATTTTTATCCCAGTTTTAAATTTTTAAAAAAAGGTAAATATTTTGGTATTACAGAAAAACATGCATTGTTTTAAAAAGAAAAAAGGTTTCTAATAGCAATAAGTCACCTGTTGGCGTCTTGTATTTTTTAAGGCATATATTACACTGGGCAGTTTTCTTATCAGAAGCTCTCGTGAAAAATACCCATATTTCACTTTTATTTTTATTTGTTTTGGACATTTTTGTAGGCTCAACCAAAATATTGATAAATTAATAAACAACAGTCTAATGTTGCCAACATGAGGTCATCAAACTCTCCATAAAGTTTTTGGGTTAATAAAAATAAATTATTTAATCGTTTAGTTAAAAAAAAAGTATAATTTAAAATTGAAACAAAATTTAATCAGTAAAGGGTAAATATGTTTACTTATATTCTGTCTCAAAATTAATTTTTTCGACTTTCTATCAAATTTTTAATTTATCTCTTGGCGCATGCGTAGTAACATTTTCTGTTGAGTTGAGCAAATACACGTCAAGTTCATTTCATTTCAGAGTATTGAAAAAGATTCACTTGAAAAAATTATGCAAAATTCAAAGCAAAAATATGATTTTAAATTGTATATTGATTATTTTTTTTAAATATTATTTTAAATCTTTATCACGTGAATTTAGGTCATGTGGCGGTGAAGATAGTTGAACGTATTTAATTTGTGAATCGATCAGGCCGTGTGGTATTGAATATAATCGATTATTGAAATTGTGTAGCTATCGATAGTTATTCAATATTTCATCAAAACGAACTATTTAAAATTTACAAGTTATTTATTGAGAGAGAATAAGAAAAAGATACTTACAGGAACATTATTTTTTAACAAAAATAGTGTGATCACCACTTATTAAAAGTGGTCACTAATCTCAGTAGAAATATTGGGGAATAATAATTAAGTAGGTCACAATCAACTAGTCGTTTTATAACTATGGCCTTTTGTGTCAATACATAGATATTAAAAAATATCGAACTAATCGATATTTAGCCTATAAATCGATAGGGCCCATCTTTGGTAAAGTAAACGAATGAAAATAGTTTGTATTGGAAGCTTGCGCCTCATACATATTACTAAGCATTCTATAATTAAACGTTTTATTTGTTTTAAATTGTGAATTGTATGTGGTAAACATGAATATAATCTAATAGAATAACAGCTCAGAATGATTAAAATTGAAAATACCTATATATTTTTTTGCCGAAGCTTCGAATTTTTCGAAGTAAATTTTGTTTGTCGAAGTCGAAGTCGAAGCTAATTAATATTTGCTTCGACTTCGAGATTTTCGAAGCTTCGCACACCCCTATTGTTAATCATGTATGTGACCTTGACTCACATTTTTAATGTGTTATTATAATAATGTTCTGATATCAAAAATCATTTGTGTATTAATCAACAATTTATTTTATTTTAATTAATCTATATAGACTTACTATAGTAAAAGCTTGTAATTTCACAAAAACTCTTTCTCATTCATACTAACTATACTAAATATTTTTATATTGAATTCTATAAATACAAATTATTATATTTACTAGTTACTCTCTTTTGAAAATGGTGTCTTATATTTAACTAACTATTAGAAGGGTGCCAAATAAAAAAATAAAAATATACCCTTCTTAAATGTCCTCTAAAATCTTAAATGTTTTCTATTTTAACACCTCTTAAAGGCTATCTAGGTTTGAAAGACCTTAAATGTTTTAAGGTCTAAAATCCCAAGTAAATATTCTATGGATTTTAAACCTCTTGAATATTGTTTTGGTATGTATGAAACCCCTTGAAACTCCTCTTTGTTTAAAGCCCCCTTAATGTTATCTAAAATTGACACCCCATAAAATTTATTTAACACCCCTGTAATCTCTACTCTTTGTTAGGTTGCTAACAACAGACAGGCTAATGCTCATAAATAGTTGACCTTAGCAAGCTACTTCCCTTCCCTTCCCCCCCTCCCCCCCCCCCCCCCCC